>JARJHM010000840.1:0-127751 GCA_033356055.1 Carex pumila
CTGTCATCATCCTTATCCATTCGATGGCATATCTTGTAAATAGGCATATGTTGAGGGGTATTTCGGTCTTTTGCGAACCTCCTCAAAAGCCTATAAATAGAGGTGGAGGGGTAGAGAGAAAAACCACTAATTCACTTGTATCGTTTCGTGCAGAATCGAATCGGTATTTTCTCTCTTTCTCGGTTTCTCTCCCAAATAGTGTTTCGGTTGAGAAAAGAAAGTTATACGTAGTTAACGTATAATCTTGCGGGTTGTTGTGGAGTATATTTACGGGGTCGATGAATAGTGTTTTACCGAATTTCGCGGTATTTCAGTTTTGCTCATTGATGAAACTGAGTAACCGAAAATTCGTGTTTACGGGTTTTCGTCTTTTCCCCGTGAATAGTGTTTTTGCAGAATTCCGCGGTTTACGGTATTTCTGGCAGAAGAAATTAACCGCTCTCTGGTTAGTCCTGGTGGATAACCGATAGAGGCATCAGACGTCTGATGCTCCGAGACGAGTCGATTCCTTCCGTGATGTAGCTCTACACGCTCGGTCTGCATTCCAACTGTGATTTGGAAACAAGGTATAAATATGTTATATTAATCTATTTAATTGGTAAGTAGATTAAAGTTTTAGAAATCAATCATGGAGTAGATCTGTAAAATGATTAAATTGGGTTTTGATGCCAAAGGAATACTGAAGGTGGACCGCCTTGGAAAGTTTCCTGACATACCCCGTTTAATCCTGAGCTTAAGTTAGATGTAAAAATTTTGTTTTACTCTTTCCGCACCTTAAGCAAATAAATGGGTTTGAACCGTCAAAACCCCAACATACTTAATCAATGGGTTTGAACCGTCAAAACCCAACATAAATTACCGAAACAATAATCGCAAGAAAAATATATATAATTGTTCAGAATAATTATACGAATATTAATTGTCTTCGGGTCGAGGGCATTGGGGTCTTTTCAGATTCGTACTTATTCGCATGACATGTCATCGATCCTATCCAAATGACATGTCATCGATCTTATCCACATGACATGTCATCCTTATCCATTTAATGACATATCTTGTAAATAGGCTGAACTTGGAAGGCTTTTTGGTCTTTTGGAAACCAACCCTGAACCTTATAAATAGGGGTGGAGGGGTAGAGAGAAAAATCACTAATTCACTTGTATCGTTTCGTGCAGAATCGAATCGGTTTTTCTCTCTTTCTCGGTTTCTCTCCCAAATATTGCTTCGGTTGAGAAAAGAAAGTTATACGTAGTTGACGTATAATCTTGCGGGTTATTGTGGAGTATATTTACGGGATTGATGAATAGTGTTTTATCGAATTTCGCAATATGTCAGTTTTGCTCATTGATAAAACTGAGTAACCGAAAATTCATGTTTACAGGTTTTCGTCTTTTCCCTATGAATAGTATTTTTGCATAATTCCGCAGTTTATAGTATTTATGGCAAAAGAAATAAACCGTTTTTTGGTTAGTCCTGGTGGATAACCGACAGAGACATTAGACGTTTGATGCTCCAAGACGAGTCATTCCCAATGTCGCTCTTCTCGCTCGGTCTGCATTCCAACTGTGATTTGAAAACATGGTATAAATATGTTATGTTTGTTAGTTTGTAATAATCTAGAAGTCAATAATACGATAATTTATCATAAAACTTTGTTCATGAATTGGATGATTAATATCATTTTGTTGCCTTGAGTATTATTGCATTTATGGATCATTTCGAGTTCATGACTGAAATTGTGAAACTCCATAATATAGATGATATATACTCTTAATCTTAAAAGGTCACTGACCAAGGTAATTAGCAGGAACACTAATTACCGCTATAAGGTTAGTATGTGGATTAAAAGATGGTTAAGTTTTACAAACCACCTAACACGAGATGTCATTTTAATCACATAGATACATGTTCTAGGAACATGGTATTTGACAGACCTCGAATGAAACATTAAATAGAATTGTGTTCGTGTCATTTATGTTTTCATTCAGTGTCACGTTCTATAGTATGAGATATTTATCGTTCACACTAAGAGATATGTATGTGTGATTGTTATCCACTGCTGTCCGTAAAAAGCAGTCATAACGGTAGCTTTTCCATATATATAGCATAGCTGAGGAAGTGATTGTTTACCAAGAATACTATTTGTCCATCGTATTTTATACGAGCTATAGCATCACTGGGCCCCTTGATAGAGTAAGATTATTATCGCGTGGTATGATTACAAGAGTAATAATATTTGATAATCTGCTCAAGATCAAGAAAATATTAAGTTTAAAAGGATGACACACATCTACCTTGAAACTAATCTGATAGCTATGAGACAGAAGAACAGACACAAGTAAATTGTTTACTGGATCGTGATATTGTACTGTATAGCATCATCTGTGTAATTGGATGGTCATGATGTGTTGCCAGACGCCACCCATGATTATAGAAGTTAAAACAGTTGTAACTCTATTTACCAACATAACACAGATCCTATTGGGTCACACCATATAGGAGTTAATCGGAGAATCTTATTGTGATTGATTATAAATTGGTTATGTTCAATAGTAAGATGGTTATAATTAATTATACGTGTTATAATTAAATTATAAATGTTATGTAAAAATAACAAGCAAAAACATTGGTTAATTTATAAACGTGTGTGACACGTTGTATAAAAGTTAACCGGTTAATTTATAAATGTGCAGGACACGTTGTATAAATTATCGAAATAACAAACCGCAAGAAAAATATATATATAATTGTTCAGAATAATTATACGAATATTATTTGTGTTCAGGCTGAGGGCATTTGGGTCTTTTCAGATTCGTCCTTATCTGCATGACATGTCATCGATCCTATCCAGATGGCATGTCATCAATCCTATCCACAAGGGCAAAATGGTCATTTCATACCTATGCCACCTTGCATGATGTAGAAGCATGGAGAAGAATGTGGAAGGGTGTGGAAGGGGTATTTTGGTCATTTCACATATAAAAGGATGAGGTGTCAATGGCATACCTTGTAAATAAGCCGAACTTGGATGACATTTCGGTCTTTTGCGAACCTCCTCAAAAGCCTATAAATAGAGGGGTGCATGTAGAGAGAAAAACCACTAATTCACTTGTATCGTTTCGTGCAGAATCGAATCAGTATTTTCTCTCTTTCTCGGTTTCTCTCCCAAATAGTGTTTCGGTTGAGAAAAGAAAGTTATACGTAGTTGACGTATAATCTTGCGGATTGTTGTGGAGTATATTTACGGGATGATGAATAGTGTTTTACCGAATTTCGCAGTATGTCAGTTTTGTATTTTGATGAAGCTGAGCAACCGAAAATTCATGTTTACGGGTTTTCGTCTTTTCCCCGTGAATAGTGTTTTTGCAGAATTCTGCGGTTTACGGTATTTCTGGCAGAAGAAATTAACCGCTCTCTGGTTAGTCCTGGTGGATAACCGATAGAGACATCAGACATCTGATGCTCCGAGACGAGTCGATTCCTTCTGTGATGTAGCTCTACACGCTTGGTCTGCATTCCAACTGTGATTTGGAAATAAGGTATAAATATGTTATATTAATCTATTTAATTGGTAAGTAGATTAAAGTTTTAGAAATCAATCATGGAGTAGATATGTAAAATGATTAAATTGGGTTTTGATGCCAAAGGAATACTGAAGGTGGACCACCTTGGAAAGTTTCCTGACATACCCCATTTAATCCTGAGCTTAAGTTGGCCGTAGAAATTTTGTTCTACCGTCATTCCGCACCTTAAGCCTAAACGGGTTTTGGTTACCGCGAAACCCTAAAAGTGGTATCCGAAACCCAACAATATTAATCTATTTAATTGGTAAGTAGATTAAAGTTTTAGAAATCAATCATGTAGTAGATCTGTAAAATGATTAAATTGGGTTTTGATGCCAAAGGAATACTGAAGGTGGGCTGCCTTGGAAAGTTTCCTGACATACCCCGTTTAATCCTGAGCTTAAGTTGGCCGTAGAAATTTTTGTTCTACGGTCATTTCACACCTTAAGCCTAAACGGGTTCCGGTTAGCACCGTCAAACCCCAACGGTATGATGTATTAATTCCCTTGGTGAATAAAGTTTATTTGAAAGATTTCTCTTTTTCTTGTATTTCTTCACTTTTTTTCTTGTGTATTGCTTGATCTTCTCTTTTTTGTGATCTGATCTTTGATGTTGTCACCTTGAAGTGTAGAAAGGAGAGCTCTGTGCCAAGACACAGAGCTTGATGACCAAAGTGTTTTCTTTTATCTTTTTTTTCTTTCTTTTTGTTTCTTGACTCTTTTGACCTTTCATCTTTTAATAAAGTCTTCAATCTCTAAATTGAATGGTTAAGATCATGATAATATGAGGGTTGGGGCAGCTGATTTCCCTTTGTATTGGATTGATTGAAAACTATTTAATCAAAAGATTAAGGAATAAAAATGTGCATATAAATAATAGAAGTAGTGAGGTTGAGACAGCTAGCTTTCCTTACTATTTTCTTTAATCTAATGGACCTATAATATGTGTTGATAAGCTTAAACCCTAATGCAAGGCTAAGGACAAGCCATATGCACTAGATTGCATGATGCAAAAGGGTAAAAAGTGGACTAATATGCATATAGTGAGATATGGAGTTCAAGATATAAGTAGACATCAGGATATACTGAATCAAGTCACTTATGCTCTTAAAATAAGGATATCTCAATGATCATGGCCAAATCTTGATGAAAAAAGTATTCAAATGTGATTTTCTAAAAGGCAGGGACCTATATGCAAAATTAGAGGCTCTGACAGTCTATGCTCATGTCAAAAAAATGATTCTTGTAACTTGATTTTTTATTCTCTCCTTTGAATGGTACCAATACAGTGGCAATAGGTCCCTTAAAATATGTTATGAACTCAAACTAGAACTCATGTCATGACCAAAGGACCTTGTACCAGTCCCTAGTATCATACCCTGGCCTCAGTACTCAATTGCTTTAAAAGCATCACTGGTACAAAGAAATTCATTGAAATGTGTATATATGACCCCTGCTGATAAATCTGATAATGCAGATCAGTATGTTGACCAAACTGGAAAATAGGTTTCACTGTCAAATAAAGCACATTAAAACACACAAAATTGATGCAAAGTTTGCATCGTTTGGTGGTCTTTCCTACAGAAAGTTATGGATCCTCAAAGTTCAACTTTTTTAAAAATAAAATCCTATAATTAATTTGGTAAAATTACCAATATTGCCCCTGGCACTACACAGGCCTTTTAATTAAGGAATAATGCTCAAGTGATCATGAAATTTTGAGTAAATATCCCTGACACATACATCTTTGACCTTATAAAAAGAAATCATATCACTGTGTACAAGTTTCATGAGAAAATGGATTGAAAGTAAATTAAAAAATACTAAAATATACATGACTTTCGTAATGTCTTGACTCAAGTTCAATTCTAAGGAAATTAAAGCTCCTGGCATATTTTAAACTTTCCTAGATGATGAATTTGACTTAGTTCAATCCTTGAACCAGTTTCCTAAGCATTGTACCTCTTATCGGTACCAAGTCAGTACCAGTTCGAAGCACCACATGGTCAATTCATATTCAATACTTGTTTAAACACCAAATTAAAACTCCTAATGTCCTTTATGACTTTGTACAAGCTCAAAGAACCAAATTCTTGAAGAAAACCTCAAATAAATCGATCTAATTGATCTAAACCTCTATTGGTACCGATGGCCACTGTAGAAGCCTATACCGATGTTTCTGGTGATCTCCAACCACCGACGAAGATACTAACCAACTTCTAACAATGAGACGATCAAGATGGAGTGTTTAGTCGGAGCCGCCATGACCGGAACCAGCTGGACCCTTTCTTTCTCAGCCGTGTCAGAGACAAACCCCAAGTTTCATCAGGCCGCACAAATATTAAGAAGCTCTCCCGATCTAACGAACGAAATTCAAACCAAATCCAATGTTTCCTGACGGTTGGACCCCCCCTGTCATTCGCTTGGTCTAATTAAAAGGATTAGTGCGAATCTCAAAGATCAAATGAGCGACATCCATGCTCCACACGCTCATTAGCAGTCTGGTACGATTATTAAAGGCCCAAAATCCCAATCTCAAAGCCCATTTGATTAAAACTTCTTTTGCACTAATCCTGAAGCCCAATAACTCTGATCCAATGGCTTGTGCACATATCAAAGGCCCAAAGCCTAAATCTCAAAACTCTGCACCAATTTTAAAGTCCACATGTGATCAGAAGATTCCCTTTTGCTTATAAACCCCTCTATTTATTAAAAATATGCAGAGAAGCCCCTATAAATTTACACAGCGGTCCCTGTCAGAACAAAATATTCTCAAACAAGCCCCTTAAAGGCCCATTTTATAATCCAGACCCTGTCAAAAATCCAAATCACAGCCTCAAGTCCTTGGAAATTTACAAACAAGTCCCTAAAAATATAAAATCTCTACAAATAAGTCCTTTTGACCATAACTTTTTTATACTAAGTCCAAATGAACTCAAACTAGTCCCAAATGAATCCAAATTCAATTCTCTATAATTCTAAATAATATTTGAACATATCCATGTCCTAGAAATAATCTTAAATGACCAAAATGCCCCTCTTTTGACATATTGTTATAAATAAAAATATAAAAATGATATTTAGATGCTCCTTTCAAATTAAAAACATATGAATGATATTTCTCTCGAATATTCTCATATTTCAAATATGAAATCCATATTTTCATGCAAATATCATGGTAACTGACCAAAAAGAAACCCAAAGTCAAATGAGAACCAACCACATGACCAAAATAAACAAATATGAGCCCCTTTTTAGCCCCATTATTCAATTCATAACCTATAGGCACAAATCGTGGAATGCATGAGGTGTTCAGTCTGACTCAAAAGGTCTTTTTGATGTAATTAATGGCGGGGGCTTGAGCCCGTCGGGAGTTAAACGTCCTCACAATTGAAAATAATAAAATCTCCGACAACTGATTATGAACGTAGGTTGTCACAAGGGGTGAACCGAAAGGAATGCAAAAAGAAATACCCGGTGGAAGCCTTCTCCTAAGTTGGATGACCTGCTCATGTTCATTTCAAGTAGCAAGAGCACTAAACCCAGCTAGGAGCATTTTCAATCACCTACAAATAAAATCCGCACCGTTAGCTAACTTGATGCCGTGCAACTTTCTGCGCTCTACACATATATACATATATATATATAGAGAGAGCGAGAGAGAGACAGGCTAATACGCTTTCGGCAGCACTTCGGCCGAAGTGCTGCCACCCCATTTTTGATTTTTCAAAACCCAAATGGTCGATCCGAACCGTTCATCTTGTTCTCCATATTAATATCTGCTTGGAGACCAAATTTTACATTTTTTTGAATTTTTTTGCTATTTATTAAGCCACTTTGAAAATCGTTGATCCAACGGTGGCTTGCCAAACAGTAAAATCAGGGGTTCACCGTTGGATCAGCGATTTTCAAAGTAGCTTAATAAATAGCAAAAAAATTCCAAAAAATGTAAAATTTGGTCTCCAAGCACATATTAATATGGAGAACAAGATGAACGGTTCGGATCGACCATTTGGATTTTGAAAAATTAAAAATGGGGTGGCAGCACTTCGGCCAAAGTGCTGCCAAAAGCGTATTAGCCTCTCTCTCTCTCTCTCTCTCTCTCTCTCTCTCTCTATATATATATATATATATATATATATATATATATAAACACACACACACATATATATAGAGATAGGCTAATATGCTTTCGGTAGCATATGGGCCGAAATACACACGGTTCAAATTTAAAATTTCAAAATCCAAATGGTCGATCCGACCGTTCATCTTATTCTCCATATTAATATCTGCTTGGAGACCAAATTTTACATTTTTCTGATTTTTTTTTTACTATTTATTAAGCCACTTTGAAAATCATTAATCCAACGGTTTTACTGTTTTGTGCAGCTACCGTTGGATCAACAATTTTGTAAAATACTTAATAAATAGTAAAAAAATTCAGAAAAATGTAAAATTTGGCCTCCAAGCAGATATTAATATGGAGAAGAAGATGAACGGTTCGGATTGACCGTTTGGATTTTGAAATTTTAAATTTGGACCGTGTGTATTTCGGCCCATATGCTACCAAAAGCATATTATCTCTACATATACATATACATATACATATACATATATTATAAAAAATGAGTTAAAAAAAATGGTTATTGGATAACCGGACCAAAACCATATTTCCAGTTATCCAATAATCGGACATTTTTTCCAATTCTGGGAATTGGGTAACCGGAAAAAAAATTCGGTTACTGGGTAACCGGATTGGGTAGTTTTCAAAACTCAACGCTACTTCGGTTATTTTTTGTAATTTGATTTATTTTTTGGATATAAATAAAATAATCGGTAATTTTTTCTTTCAAATGAGATCCATAATGACGTACTTTCAGACTCGTCGTCATGCAAGTATTTATATACCTCGCCGTACAAGTATTCATACCTATACTTGCAAGTATTTTTTACATATGATACTAAAAGTATTTATACTTATACATTGAAGTATTTATACATATGATGTCAACTATTTTTGTTAGAGGAAGACTGACACGGGGATAATTGGGAAACTCAAAAAATAATAATCATAACAAGTCACGCATCGAAGTATTAATATTTTTTTAAGTGTTAATATCTTATCTTCTAAGTATTTATAACTACGAAGGTATACATATCTAAGTATTTTTTACATATGATATTGAAAATATTAATATCTAAGTACTAAAAGAATTTATATCTATGCATTGAAGTATATATTCCTATGAAGTAAACTAGTTTTGTTAGATAAAGGTTCATGGGCGGAACTATAAAATGGAGATTAGGGAGGTTGAAAATTCAAATATAGTATAATTTTATTTTATAACAGAGGGTTAAAAGGTATTAATGCATATACAATTTACAATATTTAATGGACCAAACTATAAAATTTTAATTTATGGGGTGGCTAAGCAACCTTTATCCATCATTGTGTTCCGCCACTGTAAAGATTGACGTGAGAACGAGTGCCGAGATTGTAAAAATGAAACTATATAATTAGTGGGGACCATAGAGAAATGATGATGCTAGAATTTTAGAATCATAATTAGTTAAGAGACCAAGGTTCTAAATAGTGTTTATCGCGTCATAGCGGAAAACCTACAAAAAAAGCTATAACGAAAGCTGTGCTACATAGCGTTTTCTTATTTTTATAAAAAATATATCATATATTTGTACTAAATATCAACATTATCTAAGTCTCATAGAACAATAAATAATATCAAATTGATTAAAAAATTATAATATTCATATCGAACCAATACAAAGTCCAAATTGAGACACAAAATATCCATAGTAATACATCATAAACTATCAATCTTTTTCTATTCAAAATATATTCAGCATCATGACATAATCTATCTTTTTTTTTTTCTATTTAAATTTCAAAATAACTTAGACATCATGGCATAATTAA
Organism: Carex pumila; assembly: GCA_033356055.1. NCBI lineage: Eukaryota > Viridiplantae > Streptophyta > Magnoliopsida > Poales > Cyperaceae > Carex > Carex pumila. Next base: position 9,498 of record JARJHM010000840.1, read on the forward strand.
CTATCTTAATATATTCAAAATATTCAAACTACTGTATAGTGAGTATCATTTTATTACTTCAAGAAATATCTTAATATATTCAATCTAAGCTTTTATTTAAAACCCATATAAATTGAAAAAAAAACTCATATTGCATAGCATGTTGTAACTTCCTTATTTTGATTTCGTTTGATGGATCTCTCATTAAATATTTAATAGTTTAATATAAAGCTTAGTATGTCAATTGCCAAAAAAATTACGGTTAAAATCTAATATGAGACTTTATTTAAAGCTCATATAAATTAAGAAAAAAAAAAGCAAATGTTGCATAGCGGACGCTATTTGCGCTACACGCTATGCGCTATAGCAAACCACTATTACCGCTATAGTGTCCATAGCTCAAGTAGCGTGTTATTATGCCATAGTTTAGCGTTTATGGTCCAAAAATGCTATAGCGACTATTTAGAACACTGGGTGAGACTATATAATTAGTGAGGACCATAATACATTATTCCTCTAAGTGCGGTACTGTGGCACGGGTACTAAAATAATTATTCTAAAAAAATCAATTAAATTTTAATATATATGATTATAAATTTTAAAATTATAAGGATAAAGATCCACCCTAATATAACACGTGTGTCACACTTAATTACTATGTAAACATGTATTGTCTAATTAGTCATCAATGCTTTATGCACACTCTTTGAGTCGCTTTCGGAGTTGAAGTAGCTCAACAAAAGGGTTCATTTTTTTTTTTTTTGAAAATTTTCACAGAAGTTACGAAGTCGTGAGGAAAATCACAAAAGAGTTCATTTTCATACGTACTTCCTTAATTATCTTACAGGGAAGTGCGAAAGAAAAATATAGTCCTTTGAAAGCTGGGTACGCAACAAGTTAAATGTAGGGTATGCAACACATGTTACATGTTTTATGTTTCAAAATTTGTACTCTTTCATTTGTGTTTTCTTATAAAATCAATTGATTAAAATTATTGAAAAAAATAAAAGCACCAAGATAATTCTATTGAGCTTAACTTAAATGTATGGATTATCGATCGAGTAAATCAATATATGAATGATTCAAGTTGGTCATTTGAATTAGCTCCAATAAAATTTTTGAAAATAAGATTAACGAAATTTAAAGTAAATGTACTTTAGAACATGATTATAGCCGAAATTTTTATTAATATTAAAAAAAAATTTAACAGCACCCGAATTCAGAAAAATTCAAAATCTATCCAATCCGAAGAATAATTTTCCAGATTCAAATCTTCTTTCTAGAAAATTATTCTCCGGATCCAGGGACGCCTCCATTAACGCAGATCCAAAGAATAATTCTCCGGTTTTGGATTTTCAAAAAATAATTCTCTAGATTTGTATTTTTTAATTAAAATAGAAAACTTTATGATTTATTTATTTTTTATATTAAAAATATTTTTTATATTTCTTTGAAAATAGATAGAATACTACATAATTAAATTTATTAGAAAGGTTATGATGAATAACCTTGATCAATATTTTTTAGGTCGGACTTTTTACGGCTGTAAGAAAAATAAAAAAGTTTTGAATTTGAGTTATTAATCCCGATTCAAAAATCACTTCTAATTAGATACATAAAATATTATAGTTCTTCTATTTTTGAAAAATAACAATTTTCTCTGACAAAAGTCTGTCGTAATTATTTCTCATCAACTATTTTTTTTTTAAAATTGATACAATATCTTAAAATTTAAATATACTAGAAGGACCATAATAATTTCTTTATTTACTTAAAAGTGACTTTTGAACAAGGATCAATAAATCAGATTATATATATATATATATATATATATATATATATTTTTTTTTTCAATAACACACAAAAAAATATTATAATTTTTCTTACAGCCATAAAAAATTCAGTCCAAAAAATATTGATTTTCTCAAGAATATTTTATCAATTTTACATATATCTAAATCTAATTTTGAAATGATGCTTCTATGTCTTCTGTTAGGTTTTTCATGACTCATCCTTGACAAGTATAGCAATTGTTCAGTGGTGGAGAGACTCAGAGGAAATGGAGTTCAATTGACCTCATTTTAATTTTTTTGTATTTAGATATTATAAAATTGATAATTTAGAGTGAAATGGCTTGATATTATAAAATTGATCCTCATTCTCATAGAAAAATTGTATACAATTGGTCATCAATTCTTGATGTATATTTTGCAATTTATATTCATCTTGAACCTGCATAATATCTCAAGACAGAAAACTGTAAAATTCAACAAATATATATTTTGCAAATCTAGTCAAACAGAAGTAAATTATGACACAATCCAACATGTGTATGGTAAAATAAATAGCTCTATGCAAAGATCTATCCCAGAGTTCTACGAGTTGAGATCTAGTAAAGAAATCCAACTTTTGTGTTTTGAATCTGAATCGTTCGATTCTAATATGTGATAATCCATCCGAAGTGAAGTGCACACATCTCAAGTAACAAATTCGAATTCCGAAGTGATCTCAAGCGACAGGATTCAAAATCCAAAAATTGAGTTACTTTGGGGGTTCCGGACCGAGTTCTACACGGTACAATCTGTAGGTTGTCATCTGAACCAACAAATGGCACTAGCCTCTAGACTGAAGTGACATTTTTTTTTTCTTCCAATTATGTCCAATGTCCACTTATTTTGCAAATTACACCTAACTTCTTTTCTTCTCGGTTAGCTGCAGATATTATACAAAAAGTGAAGTCACCTAGCTCCAAAGTATCGGGTGCGTATCCTCTGATGTATCTTTAACTTTTGTGTGACCAATGTGTAGGATGCCTATTCGGGGATAGAGCATGAGCCAGTATTATTTTTGCTTTAAGATTCCCGCATAACTTATTTGAGCGGTTGAGATTTTCCAAAAAAAGAACTCAAAAGTTTGAGATATCTCTGAGGATGCGAATTCCAAAGTATCTAGGTGTTAATTTTTCATATTTACTCGTCACAATAATACGATGGTGGTAAGCATTGATATACCAAGCAAAAAATGCAAGTAAATTCATAAACTTTGACAATTCACAAGATTACCATATATTAAAAACAAGGAAAAATATCTCAAAGTGAGAGGTTCTTTTCCATAAATTAACGCTATTGTAATCAACGCTTTGATTTCTTTTAGACCCAAATGCCATACTCATTTAAGGCATTACTACGGGACCAGCAGAACAACAACAAAATTATAAATTTCACAAAATAAACCCCACAGTCCCACACATTATTTCTCATTCACCGTATTTTTGACTATTTGACAAAAAAAAAAAATTCATATACCAAACCAAATCAAACCTAGGAAAAAAGCATAAATTGAAAGGGTATTCACGAAAATGCATGAACTTTTGTGTGCTCATTTTGTCGCTATTATATATGAGCTTGATGAGAATTTCATTAATTCAATTGAATATTATTACATAAATTGAACGTGCATTTTTTTTAGAAAAATATGAAACCAGCATCCATCATTTTTCTTGACGAGCCTGTGGTTCGTTAAGAATCTATTGTCTTGTTTAATTAACGAAGGTAATTATGAAAAATATTTGTAATCTGAAAACAAATTAAACGAAACGGGGCTAACATAGGTAATAATTGATCCAACCATGTGCATAAGTAGATAGAAATAGACATACCCAATTGATTCTATAAATCAAGAATGTACATACAGGAGATGGAAAAAGGAGACAACGAAGACAAACCAAAAAAGAAAAAATAAGTGTTTTTTTTTTTTTCATTTGTTAGACTTCTTTCTGAAGATTTCATTGATCCATTTCTTGAACTTTGTCTGAGCCTTCGAGCCTTTCTTACCGGATTTTCCGTTCTGCTCTAATGATGGCGGCGGGTCAGGAGCCGGGTCCCACTGATCAGCCCATGACAAACCGCCGGAGTAGACCTCCATCTCCTCTTCTCTCTAAATTTGTGTGGATGCCTCTCTTTCTCTCTCTTCTGCTTCTTAATTCTTACCAAACTAATATGAGAAGAGGGGAAAAACTTTTTTCTGCTCTACAATGCATATACTAAATTTAGGTAGAGAATAGCTGTTTTTGTTTCTAATTTGTAGAATATTGACTCATGTCCGAGCGAGAGAGAGAGATATATAAATAATTACATAAGCATATCAAATTAAAGCTCAAATAGCACATAGAATGAGTCTATGGTACTATACATATCACGATTTTTTTAGATATTTAGAAAATCACTTGATGTGGAAATTTTGGACTATCCAAAAACAGTGATTTTCAATAAATCTGAAAAAATAGTACAACAATTTCAAAAAATATAAAATTTGGTCTTCAAACACATATTAATATGGAGAATAAGATAAACGGTTTGAATTGACCGTTAGAATTTAAAAACTCGAATATAGAACCGTAAAACGGTAACAAATCGTAATATGCATAGTACCATAGGCTCACTCAAACTTTTATATGCTCACTAGTGTTCCATGTTGACGAACAACTAAGCATTCCTACAAGTTTAATAAACCCTACATTTTTGCAATCATTGGAAAGAAAAAAAAAAACCTCTCGTATTCAATATTTGAAAAGGGTGGGGGCTTTGTCCAAAGGCTTTGGACAAACCCTCATCAAAAGTTGGATCTAAAACATTTGATCTACATAAAAAATTGTGCGGACAGTTTAGATTTACGAGGTTCTGTAACTTTATTAAGTTTTAAATATATTCACATGAATTCAATACAAATAAAACAATTTTTAAGCCTGATTTTTAACAAAATTTGTCTAAAACCTCTTGTGCTTCAGGACAAGGTCTAGCTGGTTTTTTTTTTTTAAATAAAATAAAATTTAAATGTTTCAATGATGCCTCCATCAATCTACAGGATCAGTAAAATTGTTTTTCATAATAATCAAGTTCAGCTTACTTGTTTCGTTGAAATGTTTAAATTTGATTATATTAAAAAAGAAATCGTCTAATTGAATAGGACTATTTTTTTCGGCAAAGGAATAGGACTAAAGTTTAAATTCATAATTAGTGTTCCGACTTCCCGTTGCTAAATATGCCAATATTTTTATTAACAAACAAATTTAAATATATTTTACTACAAATAACCACCTTTTATTTTATTTTTAAATACCCAAACTGCTATATAATATAGCGGTTTGGGATTTAATTTAATTTTTCACTATAAATATTGTGTTTCTCTCTCCTCCCTCTCAAACTCATGAGAATTCAAAGAGAGAAAGAGGAAGAGGAAGAGAGGAAAAAAAATAATTTCTAAGGCGCAAAAGGCGACTTCTGAGGTGATTTTCAGCTAATTTCTTTATTTATTATTATTTTTTTAATTAATTTTTAATTATTATTTTTTCCATGTAACTATCACAATTGACAAAATATTTACCATTTACCAATATAGTTTATTAGCCATGTCTAATGTCATTTCATTACATTTTGGAGGGAAGTTTATGACTAACCAATATGAGGTTCATTACTCTAAAGATCCAATAAATACATATTTTGTTGAGGAAGATTACTCATTTTAGGAGTTGAAATTAACTATTTACGAAGCGAGCGGTTACAATAGGAATCATCGGAACTTATAAATAATAAGCCGAATAATCCAAAATAGAAAGTATATCAGACCCACATTGGGAGATGAAAGGGCATTGAGAGGCATGATCGCACGAGTTGTGAGGTCCGGGGATAATGGTTTCGAAGTTTTTGTCTGCATGATTTGCAGAGTCAGGGGCTGGAAGTTCAGCCCAAAATTTGATTGCAAAAAATTATCAAACAAATTATGAACCACACACTCCTTTATTCATACCCAAACCAATACCAGTACCAGAATTAGATGCAGAAATATACAATAATTCATCCCAACCACAATCTCCACCATTATCTCACTTATATCCATATTTGGGGCATTAGAGCTCATTCATCCTTACTTATGCCTAAACCAATTTCTCACCCCATATCAGCACCAATACATGAAGATCCAACTGAGCCGGAATTTAAATTTATCAATGAAATTCTGAAGGAAACTCTGCAAACTAGGGATGAATGGGTGGAAGGGAACTGGGACCCTGCTCATGAAGAAGATAATTTTGATGTAGAAGATGACACACAGCCCAGTCGCAAACAAGATAGAAATATATCGTTAAATGGCTGTTATGCGACTCATCTGTTCTCAAACTTGAATGACTTATCTAATTTTTTAGAAGCAGATGTTTCTTACTATAGTCATCGGGTTGAATACGGGAGTGAGTTGGCTCCCGAACAATACTTCAAAAACAAAAAGAAACTAATGAAGAAGATTAGAGTGCACCATATTTCGAAGAACCATGAGATAAAAGTAAAGAGAAGTGACACTACTCGGCTGGAAGTGATTTGCAGGACTATGGGTTGTCATTACATTCTTAAGGCAAAAGCAACGGGTTATAAAGATGCATAGATAATAACTAAGCAAGACACGTCTCACACATGCAGGTCTGAGTACTCAAGGACTAACCATGCATGCCTCACAACATCAATCATCGCAGATATCCTTGAGAAAAGCATTATGGAAGACCCCCCCCCCCTGTATAAGCATCTTAAGTGTGGCAAACTATGTAAGGACTCGGTATGGCAATATAACCTCGAAATACAACCGACTTTGGAGGGGTCGTGAGCTTGCAATAGCCCAGCAATTTGGGAGTTGGGAGACTTCATACAACTTCATGAAACTATTGGTTATTAGGATATGTCACAAGAATCTCAGTTTGAGGTAAGAAATTTTTTATCAGTTTGATTCGAGATAAAAATACACGAGAGATCATGGAAGGTGTTGCTCAATTCAGGGTCGTAGCATGGGTTACAGACCATGTATCCAAGCATTTCAATATTTGAGACAAGTGATCAGTATAGATGTAGCCTTCCTATATGGGCAATATGAGGGAATACTTTTGATGGCTTGGGGCTATGGTGTTGACAACCATTTGCTGCCTCTAACATCTACAATTGTGCATAAGGAGGATGAAGAGAATTGAAGTTTTTTTCCTTAACTAGAGGATGTGTCCGTGGAGGGAGGAAAGACACATCGCAACCCAGCAAGGTGTAAGTAGGACCATCAAGTACAGACAATACAGTACTCAACCAGGGTAGAGCCACGAAGATCATCAATGGGAACTGGTTAGTTCCTTGGAATGCATTTTAAGCGTAATGGAAATTAACTTGCATGTTCATTCTGAACTTATTTTATTAGATGAAGGTTTGTGAACTATTTTTATTTGAAGTTTGTATTAACTTTATTTGTATGCATATATTGAGAACTATTTGATTAGATGAATGTTTGAGAACTTTTATTTGACAACTTGCGTTGAGAACCATTTTGATTAGATGCAAGTTTGAGAACTTAGCAATTCTATCAAAACAGTCTCCTCTAAGTTACAAACATGAAATACTACAATCCATATTCAATGTAAAATTCTACAACATAGATAAAGCATAAAATAATATAGTACAATAGAGTTCATAAAATGCATTTCATAAAATAATATAACATAGAATCCACATACTACAAATTAGTAGAGTTCAAACATAAAATTATACAAACTAGTAGAGTTCATAAAATATAACGATACAATAAAAATGCAACATATGGCTTAGGAGATGAGAAACTTGCTTTATTCTTGCCCGAAGCCCGGCGTACGCACGAAAGACACTCCCACTTTGCTTCATTCACTAGATCTGTATTCCTGTCCATGCAGTTGGGGTGAATAACTATGCCACAATTAAAACAAAAAACATATCCACCATATCTCCCACCCACCCCCCACCCCCCCTTCACCTGACATAAGAGGCAATGTCTCCATCCAGTTGGAGGGTCCTTGTTTGCGCAGCCTCATCAAGAATTTCTCTAATTAACGGATCAAGGTTGCTTAGGAATTCGTAGTAATTTCTAGGTGAATGCATATGTCACATTTGCCTCCCCACGAGAGCTTACCCGTCCATAAATTGTTAATGATTTTATTTTTTTTCTTCACGTGAAATGGACATTGTAAGACCTATGATTTCAAATAACAGTGATAGATTAGGCATTAATTGTAAACAATTCATAAAAATTAATAACAATTAGTCTGGAGCAGTTTGTAATACTTTCTAACAATTTCTAACAATTAATTGTGACAATTGCAGAAAAAAAATAAAAATAAAAAATAAAAATTACCCAAATTGCCTGTCGTGAGCTTGCAATAGCCCAACAATTTGGGAGTTAGCCATTTTTTGCCTTAGAAATCGCTTTCTCTTCCTCTTCCTCTTTCTCTCTTTCTTTTTTTGAATTCTAGTGAGTTTGAGAGGGAGGAGAGAGAAACGGGGTATTTATAGTGAAAAAAAAAATTCCAAACCTCTATATTATATAGCGGTTTGTAATATAATATAGCAGTTTGGATTTTTTTTTAAATCCAAAAACATAGTTATTTGTAGTAAAATATATTTAAAATTGGTTATAAAGAAAAGTGTGGGCTAAATATGGGTGGTAGACTAGATGAAAGTTTATTCTTTTTATCTATGTTACCGTATCGGACACGTATCGGATATCGACACGCATCTGATACGGTTCCGATACGTATCTGATACGCCAGCTGGCGTATCGAGCTAATGTATCCGATACACTAGCTTACATAGCGTATCTCTAACTTCTTGACACGTCTCTAATACACGCTAATAACTGTGCAATACGGCTATTTGAGTTCGGGATACAGCAAGGATATGTTTCTGCTTACTACTTTACTGCTGCTTTTTGTGCTGATTTCTATTTTAAAGGGCAGCTCAATAGATTGATTGACTTTTCAGCACAAGATACCCTTCCAGATAAATGAATTAAGCTTGTTTCGTACGTGATTCGAACTCACACAATCTGATTGAGTGCCAAAGGCCTTAGCCACTAACAATTATATTTACTTTATACTTACAAGTTAAGCCTTTAGTTTCTTTTTATAATTTTTATTAAAATTATTATTATTATTAATTAAAATAATATATATAATAGCTGTATCGTATTCTTGATTTTTGAAAATTGCCGTATCTCTGTATCGTATCTAATATGATACCCGCACCCATATTCATGCAACATAGCTTTTTATAAATGTCCTAGACGGATTGGGCTTCGACTTGATATTTCCTCTAGATGCAACTATTTGGGTCTTAGAGGTTTACGGATCGTAGACTGGGTCTATAGCCCAAAAATTGAGGCTTTCTTTCGAATTAGCAGCTTATCATTTCCTTACGTAGATCTTTTAATTGTTGTAAACTAGGTAAACATGGGTAGCCCGTAGCCAGGTATATTTGTATTAAAATTAACGACTGCTTGAATTTGAATTGTTTCGATATTGAATTTAAATTGTCTTGGGATTTAAATTTGAACTATTTGATATTTAAACTTGCACAATTATATATCTGTTCATTACATATCAGGTATTCAGAATTGAACTCAATGTTTAAAAAATGTCAAAATAATAATGATCGAAATGCTAGTACTGAGGACCAGAAAGGAAAGATGTTAGTTGGAGAAAGAGAAAGCTTGCCAAAATAGGTGATAACATTGAGAGATGGAGCCATAGAGGATCCAAATAGTATTTTTTTTTAAATTTAAAATTTAACATTAGATTGAAAATAAATAAAAGTGTGAGGATAAGTAAAAAGATTTTGGTACCACTTTCATAAGAAATAAAATATATTTTCTTATCCTCACACTTTATCCTAACCTATAGTGATAAGAGTCATCTTCTTATCCCGTACTATATTCTTTACTCAAAATATAATCAAAAAGAATTTTCTTATTCTTTTCAAAATGATAACGTGTAGGTGCCAATTAAAGTAGTATTCTTTTCTTAATTTTTTATTTTATGGACCAAGATTGATGTGGACAAGAACTAAATTTTTTTTTCTCGTATTTAGAATAATCCAAGTAACTTGAGCCATTGGTTTTTATCAAGGTTCTAAATAGCATTTATCGCATCATAACGGAAAGTCTATAAAAAAAGCCATAACAAATAGCGTCGCTATAGCGAAAGCTATGCTACATAGCGTTTTTTTATTTTTATAAACATTATATATATATATATATTTGTACTAAATATCAACATTATCTAAGTCTCATAGAACAATAAATAATATTAAATTAATTAAAAAATTATAATATTCATATTAAACCAATACAAAGTCCAAATTGCGACTCAAAATATCAACAGTAATACTAATATCATAAACTATCGATCTTTTTCTATATAAAATATATTCAGCATCATGATATAATCTATCTTTTTTTTATTTAAATTTCAAAATAACCTAGACATCATGACATAATTAACTATCTTAATCTATTCAAAATATTCAAACTACTATATAGTAAGTATCATTTTGTTACTTGATACGCGCAAAAGCGTATGCACAAAGTTTCAGTACAATAAGATTTACTTTTTAAATCTTTAACACACGTTTGAGTTAAATTGCAAGTGCACAATTCTATCAAAGTAGTATTTGAGGTATCGATCCATAGAGAGTGTGATAAAAACTCAGTTCAAACTTTAGTAATAAATTTCAGAAAAATAAAATAAAGTAAAGTGCAATAAAAGTAAATTGGGGGGTTTGTTCTAACAATTCCTAAGGTTGGGTTCAATACAAAAAAAAAAGAGTTTGAAACAATAATTGTAAATAAAAGTAAAAGAAAGGAATTGGTTTGCTTTCAAGATTTAAAGATCTAGGGGTCTTTGGTCTACAATTCCTTGCTAACTTTATTAATTCGGCATTTATTTGAATTCATGTATGATTTGACGAGGTTTCTAACCTAATATGTTATTAAGGGTTACTTTCGTAAATTAATAACGTGCCTATGTAACTCGAACTTCTCAATGAAGTTCCCCATCCTAGCTACCTAGACCTATAAGCTCTTGTTAGTCTCTCCTCTACTCAAATATTGGTACTTCGCAATGAAGTTCATCATACCAATACCCGATTTGAATTGAGATGTCATAATTAGGATTTGACTTCACGATTAGGTTCTTCACCAAATTCCTAACCTTAATTTCTATAGTTCCGGCTTAGATTAAATTGGTTACAATCTTAACCTAAACCTAAGGTATTTGCATTCATAGTTTGGTACTATCCTATTGATCACAGTCAATTTTGATTCTTTCGAATCCAAAACGGGATACTACAATTTAAGTACTAACTATGTAATTAACACAAATTATTAAATCACAGAAATTAACAATCAAATCCCATAAAATAATCATAATAAAAACAAATAACCGAATAAAATAGAATTAAACAAGTTCATGCATTAACCTAAACCCATAGAAAGAGAACTACTCCCTCATGGAGAGATCTATTACAAAAATTGGCAAAGTAAGAAGAAATGAAATAAAGAAAGTAATTACACCCTTTGACAAATCAAAAACCTCTATCTTGCCGACTTCTTGTTCAGGAAACCCTTCTTCTCCTTGCTTGAAAGCTTTCATTTCTCCAAAATTTATCGCTAAGTGTGTAGAGAGAGAATGAGAAGGGAAGAGATGATGGATGGGATGAGATGAGATCATCTCAATGGATAATGAACCCCCCTATTTTATAGCCAATGATCATATTCAATTAAGAGCCTAGGAAGTAGAGTTAGTGGGTGTTATATTTGGATTGTTTCCCAGGATGTCTTGTCCATGTTATGCTGTAAAGACGTGTCCATCATGCGCCAAAAATAGAAAAGCTGTCAAAAAAACGTATATTTCTGGCTGTCTTCCAATTTAATGCATCCAAACGACTCCAAATTCCCTTTTTTAGTTTCTTATGTTGTAGATCTTCTTCCTAGCTTTCCAAAAAGTGGTCGCAATCCTAAATCGGAGTTACAAGTCAAAAGTTATGACCGTTTTAAGTTCAGACTCTATTTTTGGCTGACTGCTACAGTGCATCCGCACTGCAATCCGCATTGCTACAGTACCATCCGCACTGGGATCCGCACTAGGCTCGGACTTTTTCTGTGCGACCAGAGTGTGGCTACATCGAGATCCGTGCATCCGCACGGATTTTGATGTATAGCTTATTATATCTTTTTAAAATTGGCGCGCGTCCAGAAATCTGTCTAAGTACTTATTTTGGCCATATTCCAAACCGTGTGTTCGCAGTGGGCATTTTTCTTCGGTTTTCTTTATTTTTCTTCATTTCCTGTAAGTTAAAACCAAGCAAACGCAGTAATTTGATCCTATGTGTAATCTATTCACTTTATATTCAAAATACAAGATATTTGATATTATTTCGTGATAAAAATTAGATCAAATATATATATATATATATATATATATATATATATATATATATATATATATATATATATATATATATATATATATATATATAATTTAGGCCTATCATTATATATATTCAATCTAAGCTTTTATTTAAAGCTCATATAAATTGAAAAAAAAAAAACTCATGTTGCATAGCGTATTGTAGCTTTCTTATTTTGATTTCATTTGATGGATCTCTCATTAATTAAATATTTAATAGTTTAATATAAAGCTTAGTACGTTAATTGTAAAAGAAAAATCACGGTTAAAATCCAATCTGAGTCTTTATTTAGAGCCCATATAAATCGAAAAGAAAAAAAAACAGCTCATGTTGTATAGGGGACTGCTACACGCTATGCGCTACACAGCCCATATAAATCCAATCTGAGTCTCTATTTGCACTACACGCTATGCGCTATAGCGAACTGCTATTACCGCTATAGTGTCCATACCTCAAATAGCACGTTATTATACTATAGCTTAGCGTTTAGGGTCCAAAAATGTTATAGTGCGCTATTTAGAACACTGGTTATAGGGTCCAAAAATGTTATAGTGCGCTATTTAGAACAATGATTTTTATTAATGAGAGAAATACTAAAAGAAGAAAATGAAAAGAAATGGAAAATTGGAATAGTTTTGGTTTACTTTTATTTTTTGGAAGTTGTTTCAAGCATTTGCAAATCAATGGAGACAGTGACTTGTCAACACATGCCAACTGCCAAAGTCATAACATTTGGTTGCTGCACCGTGTCCGTGTGCCTGTTCATGTAGTATGACGAGTTACCATGGGTCCCACACTGTTCGTGAAAGCCAAATTGAATTTTTTTATAAGCAAAACTGAGCAAGCAGAAGTCTCTTTCAATATTTTAACAAGACTTATTGGGAAAGTTTAATGTTTCAAAGTTCAAACAATTATCACATCATCACACTACAAACTAAATTAAAAAATTATTATATACATACTGTTCTTTTAAATAACAGCCTATGCAAGCTACTTTTTCATTCTGAGGAAATTTTATGTGTACTTCTCAAAAACTTTGAAATTACGTATAATTTCTTGCTCTAAAATTTATAACATCATATTGTTCCTTTAAAATTTATTGTCTTTTCTATTAAAATTCATTATGGTTATAAAGCTCTCATTCATCATTTATTTAAAAAGACTTTTAATACAAAAAGTAATAAATTGAGTAAATTTGAGCTTTTGAAAATTTGACTGATACATATGGTATTATGAATTCTAAAATACTGAATTTCAAAATTTTTTAGGGGTATACTTGACATTCACCTTTTCTTTTTAAAAGATGAATCGTGACACGAACTCGTGTCTTAAAAATTATGAACCATTCTTTAGAACTACGATCTTAGTTTTAAAGCATAGAAGTCGTTATTTGAAATACTGCCATCTTCATTGCGTTTGAAAGCAAAGTGCAAATCAATTTTCTCAACCTTGAATTCCAAAAGATGTACTACACTCCATTGATTTAGATCTCAAATTCTCAACCACTTTCCATAGATCTTTTGTCATACAACTGAATCAAGCATAAAACACACAACACAGGAGAGATAACTAAAAGAAGAAATTGTAATTTTCTTTTCTATTTTCTCTTAATTGTACACCACGAATAAATATTTTTTTTCTTTTTCTGTTAATCAAATTAGACAGATAATACAAAAGAAAGAAGCCAACATCGCCACTATGACATGGCTTATTTACTGCCATAATTTACAATAATATTCACATCAGAAGGTTATTTTTAAAAGCCAAATGAAGCCAACATACATAACCAACCACAGGAGATAACCTGTGAGACAGAGACACAGTAGAAGACAACCACAAATAACCCACCCGTTATTTTATTTTTCTTTTATTTTTCCTTTTTTTATCGATTGGGTGGTTGGAGGGGAGCTGGCGCTGATCAAGATCTCAAATCTCATCCACCACAAGCCAATCTTCACCGTCAGAGAATTCATACGCAACCCCAACAATGTAGAACCCCATGTCATCTCCTTCTTCCTCCTCTGTCTCAGATCTCATGTTAGAATGTTTCTTGGCAACACCTGGCTCATCTTCATTTTCAATTTCATCGAAAAGACCCCCAAATCCGATAAAATTATTTGGTTCCATTTCAGTTTCACCGAAAAGGTTTCCGAATCCAATAAAATCGCTTGAATTGTCAGTAGTATTAACACTATTACTCTGCTGCACAGTTTCATCTTTTTCATCAAAAAGACCCCCAAATTCAATAAAATCACTTGAATTGTCAATGGAATTATTAAAGCTACCACCTCCGTAACCATAACTAAGATTATCTACATCATTACCTACCTCTTTTGCTCTCTCATGAAATTCATTAGTTTCGTCGCACGAATAATTACTAGAATAAATACTGCCGGCCAGATCCTTTAATACCGCACTCGCCGACGCGCCTTTATAGTTTAGGATCCCCAAGTCATCGCCGACGATTCTCCACGACACCAACTTATGGTTCAGCACAACATCGCACGACTTGAGTTTGTAAGAACCTTTTGCCTTGTCCTTGGACTTGGTCACCGGATGGTAGTGGCATGACTTGCACCTCGGCTTCTTGCACTTCCCGGTGAACCTCGATCCGTTGGTCGGTTTTGGGTGGAGAAGCTGCAGCTGGTCGGCACCGATCTCGATGCTAGCTGGAGGAAGCTTCTCCAGGGATCGCGCAGTCTTGTTGGCACGGATCTCCACAGTAGCCGATGGGAGCTTCTCGATGTATCGCGCGGTCTTGTTGGGGTGAGATTTAGCATTGCCATGGTGTCTTCCCTCTCTCTTCATCCTTTGCTGGAACTCCAGATCGGGAATTGGTAAGAAATGGTTTTGGTTGATCGCTCGCTCTTTCTCTTTCTCTTTCTCCTTTCTCTTTCTGAATGCTTCTTTGGGTTATAAATTGGTTGTTGACGCAATTAAATCTCTTTCCAAATTATATTGCTCTCTCTCTCTCTCTCTCTCTCTCTCTCTCTCTCTCTCTCTAAAAGGTAAATGGTCAAGCGGGTTAAACAAGTGGGGAAGAAATCCTGAATCCTTCGGTCGTATAAAAAATGGGGGGTCTAGAGAGAGAAAGAAACGCCAATGATACCTTGTGAAAGTGATGCACGGAATCAGGAATCTTCTGCCAGAACAATCCTTTTTTTTGGTGGTTGATATTTGCACTCCACCACCAAGATTTATCTACTCAGACAAATTGGGGGAGCTGGAGTTGTTTGTACGTGAACCTGTTTTTGTGGACCAGCAGCGGGCCCAAGAAAGATGCCCTTCAATATTATTTTTCTTTTCAGGTCTCTAATTTATTCTGCGTTCATTCAGGGAGTTTATGAGGCCCGCTTCTCTTCAAAATTCCTGCTCCACTTTAATTCTTTTCTGAAGAATTAGTAATAAATAATATAATATTGGAAGAAGAAAATTAAAACCTGCTAAATGTGATTAATTATTTATATATAGAAAATGGACATGAATTAAGACTTAAAAATAAGTACAAACACGCGTAAACATTTTCATTATTCCTATTTGGTCAGTGCAAAATATATTCATCACCGTTGAATATCGGATAAGGGTTGAAACATAGTTAGTTAGGCAACGTGTACAGAAAATTAAACTCTGTAATTAGGCAGGCTCATAAGTTATCATCATCATCATCATCATCATTATTATTATTATCTTATTATTATTATTATTATTATTATTATTATTATTATTATTATTATTAACTTTCATTTTTAATTACCAAAAGAATACAAGCAAATATACATAATATATGACTTGTTAATATATTATTTTTACTCACGGCTGTTGCCATTATTTTTCTATGATTTATCTTTTAATTTGTAAATGTATGTGAACAAACCCGAAATTTTTATTAATATCCAAAAAAATATAAAATTTCATAAACTATTCAAGCTTTTGTGTTTTCTCGAAATCTATCCAAACCACAAATGTTTTTGTGGTAATTCAGTCTGAAACGACAAAAAAAATTTGCAATTTTGAAATAGATACAACTTTTAGAAATTAAATTTTCCAGAAGGATGACAATATTTTCTGTATTTACTTAGAATGACTTTTGGACCGGGATCAATAACTCATAATTCAAGTATTTTTTTTTCCAATAACTCATAAGGAAACATATTAATTTTTCTAGGTTATTTGTAGCAGTGTTTCTAATAAATTCAATTATATAGTATTTCATCTATTTTTAAACAAATATATAAAATATTTCTAATATTTCAATACAAAAAAAATTATAAATATTTCTATTTAAATAAAAAATATGAAAAATGCAAAAAAAAACACACTTAAAATCGCAAAAAAAAATGGCGGTAATTCGGTTTTATTTGCGATTTGGATATATTTTTCACATAATGTGAAAATCTGAATACTTTCTGAAATTTCATTTTTTTTTTTCGATATTCATAAAAATTTCGGTGAACAAACGGTTCTCACATGGTGCTGGCTTACATTATCTCAAATCTCAATTATTTGCTCCTGTAGAATTCACAAGAGCTTATTGGATCCGGTTATAAATGCAAGCGGGTTCAAGAGTTATGGTTGATCCGAGATTAGGCTTTAAGGTGTTTATGTTAGCTGAATTCAATAATACAGGAATTAAACCAAAATGAAAAAAAAAAAATCTAAATTTTGAAGGCAATAGATAAGAAAATATAAAGCAGCTGGACATAATTTTATACTCGAAAGGAAATAAATAAACAATTTAATACAAATTTCTAATAAACTAATTTATTAATGAAATTATAAACTGGGTTTCTTTTATTTTAAAATTTTCAAATTCATCATTATTTTGAAAATATCATTTTGTCTTTTGTTCTCTCATTCCAACAATAAGAATGTCATTGTCATTAGATCATTCTGTTGTGATCTTACTTGTGATATGTTAATAATATATAGGTGCAAAAAAAAATATAAAATAAAATCTAGAATCTTCGAAAGTATTAGTTAGCTAAATGATGGACAAATCAATTAAAAGTAAACATGCTTGGTGCACGTGTCCTTTTTTTATTATTGATTTAATTAGTTTATTATTATTATTATTATTAATTAAGGAAGTATGTTTTACTTTTTCCATAATAAAATTATAAGTATATTTTTGTTTAATCCTTTTCAAACAAGATAATTTATTATAATCAAGCATCGAAGTGCTATTATTAATTTAATAAGCAATATCGATACATGCTAATAATATATTTCACAATTTTCAACTTTTGAAATTACATTTTGAAAGATCTATTAAACGTAGCTATCAGCTATAAATTCCACAGTTTAGACTTTATATTAAATAATGACTTGAAAAAAAATGCAACATCTAACAGAGCACAGATGCGGGTACGGATCTTTTACATGTCCGACCCGATATGTGTAAAGATAACAAACCCTTCGGAGCGCATGTGGCTTGAGTTATCTTGACCGTTTGATTTTAAAGAGAGTCAATCCGGTTATAGATTAAAATTCAAAAACTCTTTAATATTAGTGGTGAATCTAGTTCACACGGATTTTAGAATGAATCGAACGGTCCAGATGCATTAACTGAAAAGATTCTTTTTTGAGTTAATGCAGAGGATACGAATTCGATGTGGCTTGGGGTGGACAGCACGTTAATGACTTTGTCAACTTCTGAAGATATGAAATGAAATTTTTTATATGCAACTCAATTTTTTTTTTTTTAAATTTTACCTAACAGGTGTGAATTGTCAAATCTAAAATGTTCAATGCACTGTCATTGCTTTCTACAGTGTACAAGCTAGGAACAGTATTGTTGACATTATATACAAATTCAGCTCAAAATTATCTTGCACTGCTTGAAAGTCTACGGTACTATGTATATTACGATTTGGTCTGTACTATGACTCAATATTTGATTTTTTTAAATCCTAACGGTTGATTCAAACTATTCATGTTCTTCATATTAATATGTATTTGGAGACCAAATTTTATATTTTTTGAAATTTTCTTACTATTTTTTTAAATTTATTGAAAATCACTGTTTTTAGATGGTCCAGAATTTTCAGGTCAAGTGATTTTCTAAATATCTAAAAAAATAGTAAAAAAAATTTCAAAAAATATAAAATTTGATCTCCACAAATATATTAATATGGAGAACAATATGAATGATTCGGATTGACCATTATGACTTTAAAAACTCAAATATTGTGCCATAATTACTGTACATATTAATATGCATAGTAATATAGACTCACTCGAAATATCTCAGATGATTTTGTGAATCGTGAGGTGTAGGGGCATTGTGGTCCAAGATAGAGAAATACATAAAAATGGCATCTTTCTCTCTCTTGATCACCGACAATATACATGTGTTATTGTAAACCCTACAATAAAATCTTTTTCAAAGTCACCGAAAAAAATTTCTAAGTCAAAAGTGCCATGCTTTTCTGTTCTTTTTTCCATCTTTTTAAAAGAAGGAAACCGAATTATTTATCGAATTACCAACTCAATAATAATTTAAAACATATTCATTTATATCATAGAAAATCATATTCACCATTCATCCAATTTACAACATACACATTCGGAGACCAACGAATTTAGATAAACAAAATGATCCATCCCATCGAGATACCTTTTTGGTGACAGACATGAGATAAGGTGGGGCTTCTAGAAATTAACACATTTTGATGTGGATTTTTTTTTTCTATTTCATTTATAAAATAGGGACGCTATAATCAAACAATTTAAATGTGAAATAGCCCAAATCTGTATGACGTGGAAGGCAGGGGCAGACCCTGAAAGGGTTTTATTGATCTCCATTTAATTTAATTTTTTATTTATATATTATTTTTATATATTTTAAGATAAAATGCTATGAGTACTGTATAATTGACTCTCATTCAAAATGAATATTTTTACTTGATTGATTTTTATAGTTTTGAAAGTCTAGCTTCGCCTCTGATAAGATACTTATTCAAAAATTAAATGTACAGTCTAGAAATTTTCAAAATGGACAAATCAAAGATAATTTGGGCTTAGCCTACATCTTTTCATTTAATTAATGATTTTCAGACTTTTTTGAGTATGGAACTAATCCTAACTATTACAAAATATAAAATGTTAGTTGTGATATTTTTCTACGGCCCGGAGTTTAATTTGTATCTTAAATAAAAACAGATTTCCGGAATCAATCGAAGCCCAAAAAAATCTGAACCTAATTACTAGCGGTACCTAATAATATCAAATCAGATACTATGATTCTGACCCAATATCTAAGCCCAGAGATCGAACTATCAGAAATCTACGAGCAAGCAAAAGTGTCGATCGATTTGGGGACCTTCTAACGGATCAGGAGTCACCGATATTGGATCCGTATTTTAACGGGTCCGGATCCTGTAACGTAACTCAAAATTTAAGATTGGATTTGAACCGTCTGATTAGAATCTGTCCCATGTAAGAATTTACAGAGTCTCTTTAATATTCGTACATATTTTGATCAGACGATCTGGTTTCAAACTTAAACTTTGAGTTACTTCAGTGATCTTGAATTCGATTTTGATACCCGTGGAAAATTTTTAGGTCTACTTTCCCGAAGAAATAAATGTATATCATTTTTTGTCTACGATGGTTTGTGTTGTTGCTTGAGGGCTTCAAATTGGGCCCGTAACACAAAAATCAAGTAGAAGTGAAAGCCCAGTAAGGGGGGTCAATGGAATTATAAAAAGAAAACCTTTTAAGTTATATGTATATTCATTTTTATTCAGATAAAGCCTAAAAAATCTTCTTAATTGACATCACCAATCGAAAGTCTCACTGCGCCCAACAACGTCTATAAAAATTCTCACCGCATCCATCCTAAGTAATCCAAATTTTGAGCATGTATGTGGATCATCTAGTTTGTTTTGACACAAACATTATAGGAATCAAATTTTCTACCTACCGATGAATAGGATTTTCATGTCACCTATGAAAATTAATCAATCTCTATGCGCTTCTTAGATTCTTAATTAATGAAGGGTTTCACAATCACTAATTACTGAATCCATCATTAATATTTGTAGAATAATTTAAGTAACTTTTCTAAATACAGAAAGATTAAGCCGCATAATAAACAAAAATAGACAAAACATCTCAGTTTGTCTTTTATAAAATAATTAATAATATCATGGGTTATCTAGAGGATAATTATTATAATTAATATAAATGAAAATAAAATTACAAAAAGAATAAAGATTTTTTCCTCATCCCATATCCTCCATTTAATTGGAGTGCTGCAAATACTTTCAATTGAAGTGTTGTATTGGGATTACAACTACTCTTTTCTCTTGCAATATGGAGACACTACAAAATTGGAGTATAGTATTAGGGTTGTGATGAGTCAAATTCAGAGCGAATAATTTTTATAACTCTAATTGTCTACTCTACTATTAATTCGCAAGCGCACGAATCAGTTCATATAGTATAGATCAGGCTGTCCATCCGTAAGGATGGTTTATTAAGAGATCTAATCGCAAATCATGTCTAGGTTATCGGTTTCTTTAGGTTTGTTTGGTTGTGATGTTCAGTCACAATAGTGTACTCACTTGATATGCATGTTTTGCAAATCGTCAAAAGTGAGATATTGTTGGCCTTGAGAACCCTAGACTTATCCGTTTGACTGAATTTGCAAAATATGCAATAATTGCATTTTACAGTTTTCCTTGTTGAGATTTTGTGTAGGTTCATGAAATTGAAGGATTGGTAATTATACATCAATGATGAATTAATGAACTGCAATACAACATCAAGGATGTAGTCATGAAGTACAAGACACTAGATAGCAAAAGCATTAACTCAAGATTAACGATAACTAATATGTAAGATTGGTAAAATAAGCTTGAGATTGACCTAAGTAAGGCCTACCATTGTAACGGTCCAATGACCGTTGCAACGGTATAAATAAATCATCTACAAAACCCATAACGCATAAAATAGAATTTAGCATTATGCAATGCTAAACTAGTTAGAGGATTTCCATTGTTGGAACTGTGGTAACAGTCATGGACCATTATCAACAGTAATCACCGTTACACTCCAAACCGCTCAGATTAACCTACTGTTATAACGTATACACAATCAATCTCAAGCTTATTCAATCAATCATCCAACTCCTAGAGTGATCCTGCATAATCGAATCATTTACTACTTCAAGCCTTGTGCTCACCTGGCAATTTTTGAGTCCTCGCGAATCGGATTGTCTCCCTTTGAGCCTTTAGTGCTGCTGTTAGGGCCTTGTGACTTCCCAAAAGATTATAAGGGCTCACCGGTTCCACCTTGTAATCCTTTCTTATTGGGTAAATGTCACGACCCAGCCGCCGAGTCGAGAATCACAACAAGAGAGGCACCCTCGCATCCATCATTCGTTTCGTCAACCTACGTCGCAACAAAATAACAAACAAAAATAATACAGGGTCAGCTACAAAACTCAGTAACCGGTTATTTAACAATGCGCTTCTCTATAATTGGCTTATTTAAACAACCATTCAAACAGACTTGATTAATCCACACCAATTCAAATCAAGTTATGAATTCAGTGATAGCACCTGAGTTTGGGTTATCAGTAAAACAACACACAATATTCATATCATTTCACAATTTCTTACAATCATACAATTTCTCAAATTCTCAGAACACGCGATCATATCATTTCACAAATCAAATTCAAACCACAGACCTGCTATCTCGTTAAATATGCATCATAATCCAATACCCAATTCAATCATCCAATTCAAAATTTAATTCAACCATACAAAATGAAAACACAGATTATAGAGAAGTCCGGTTACTTGATAGCGATAAATCCAGAATCCAAATCGAACTGCAACCATTGTTCAAAATCAACGCGATGTAATCAGAATTCCAATCAGACAGAAATCAATATCATATTTATTGTATTCTCTATTTCATTCTCTTTCTCTCATTCATCTAATTTAACTGTTTTTTTTTTTTCATCCTAATCCGAATAGGAAATAAAATGGATATATTTATAGTGTGTGTTTTAACGGTGGTAAAAAAAAAAATACATGCATAAGGCCACGTGGAAAGAATGCCACATTAGTTAGCTATTTTTTTTTAAAGCAGCTAACAGTTTTTCAACTCTAGTCCCTCAAAGATTTCCGGATATTTTCAACTAATTCTGTAAACATCAATATTAAATCTTATAAACTAATTAAACAAATTCTGTCAACATAAAAACACGTGAAAGTTGTTAAAAACGCGTGACAGCTATTAAAAATGCATGACAGTTATTGAAAACACGTGACAACTGTTGGGGATCACCTTCTATGAACATACACATGGTATCCTGTAAATATACACATATTATCCTGTAAATATACACATATTATTCTGTAAACATACACATATTATTCTGTGAACATACACATAGTATCCTGTAAACATATACATATTATTATGTGAATATACACATATTATTCTGTAAACATACACATATTATCATATAAACATACATATTGTACTTGAAATTATGGCAGTTGTGGCAGTTGAAAGTGCGTCAGAACTAAGCTAAAAAGGAAAGGCTTTTATACACGGGGATTTTTGAGGGATTGTAGCCTGGAGATGTTATCTTTTCTCATTTTTTTTGTTTAAAAGAATAAGGAGGAATTTTTATACTTTAAACCTTCATATTTTTTTTCAAAATTATAAATAAGTAAAAGTTATAAATTCACAAGAATTTATAAAAATTATGGGATGTTACAAATTCTCCTTCAAAAAAAAATTTATCCTCAAAATTCAAACGGATAATGTTCAAATCGAAACTGAACATAATATAGATGATAGTCAAATCGAAAATATTATATACAAATCAATCGGAGGAGATCATCAAATTAAATCAAGCTATCATGTCATTAAATCTATCCTCCTTTAAATCCAATAATTACATAAAGTAGTATCTGATATATAAACCAACCAAACGCAACTAAATAATATTACAAGTAGATGTTTTTAAATTCATAATATAATAAAATTTACTCAAACTATTCAAACGGATTGCATAAATCAAACATATCAAATTTAGGTCGAATATAGATAACAAACGGATCAAGGATCCAAACACAGTTTGAGGAACGAATGCTCTGATACTAAAATTGTCATGACCCAGCCATTGAGCCGAGAGTCGCGACAAGAGAGGCACCCTCACATCCATCCTTCGTTCCGTCAATCTACGTCACAACAAAATAACAAACAAAAACAATACAGAGTCAGCTATAAAGATCAGTAACCAGTTATTTAACAACGCGCTCCTCTATAATTGACTTATTTAAACAACCATTCAAACAGACTGGATTAATCCACACAATTTCAAATTAAATTATGAATACACATTTAACCGGAGATAGCATCCGGATCTGAGTTATCATTAAAACAAGTCGCACAGTATCTATGTCATTTCATTTCACACAATCGTATCATTTCTCAAATTCTTAGAACACACAATTATATAATTTCACAATTTCTCAAATTCAAACCTCAGACCTGCTATCCCGTTAAATATGCATCATAATTCAAAATATAATTAAATCAAACAAATAGAAAAAAAACAGATTATAGAGAAATCCAATTACCTGATATTAATAAATTCATAATTTCAATCGAAAAGGAATCAATATCATATTTATTTTATTCTCTATTTCATTCTCTTTCTCTCATCTATCTAATTTAACTTCTTCTTTTCATCTTAATCCGAATAGGAAATAAAAATGGATATAATTATAGTGTGTTTTAACAGTGTTAAAAAAAAAATTTACATGCATAAAGCCACATTGAAAAGAATGCCACGTTAGTTAGCTATTTTTTTTTTTGTTTAAAAGAATAAGGAGGAATTTGTATACTTTAAACCTTCATATTTTTTTTTTCAAAATTATAAACAAGTAAATTATAAGTTCATAAGAATTTATAAAAATTATGGAATGTTACAGTAAAGAAAGGCGCGCTATTTAAAAGGTCGCAGGCTTCGGAGCTGTAGATGTTAGTGCCGAACTCTGTAAAAACTCTCGTGTTAAGTGTCTCTAAACTCTACTATTTATTTTATATTTAGTTTAAGACAAAGTTAGACAAATTTATTTTAGTTTTCGTCAAAAATAACTTATAGACACGCTAGAATATTACTAAACAGACAAAAATTTAAAAATGTCCTATCTACCTTCTCAGGTGCTTTTGAAACCAACATCAAGAAGTCTAAATCATAAGTTTGAATAAAATTATCCGACAAGCTAAATTAATGTAAAGTTGATCAGAATTTTAGTCAATATAAGCTCTATGCAGATTGAACTCTTGCATTGCAAAGATTTATGAAAATAATTAAGATACTATTTCAAGATAACTTTTTTATTAGTAAATAAAAAGAAAAACATGAGTTGTTTTCAGCAACTGATGATTGCGATTGTAACAAAACGAGATTGTATATGCGACGACATCATATAGTTTGTGAAATTGGCAAGTATTGGTACAGAGCGGGGTAAAAGAAAGGTGACTTTACTGTTTTTTTTTTTCGTTTCAATATGCTCTTGGGGCAACAGCAACAGGACCAGGCTCAGCTCGAGTCACAAGCTCAAGCACGCATCTAGTCTGAGAGGCAAGTGAAGCTGGCTTATGACTTATGAGTGATGATGCTCTTTAGATAAGGGGTTTTGAATTCTCTCACTCCATTTGTCCAGTTGTAATATTATACACACTTTTAAAATCAGACAATTCAATTTTTTTTTTTTTAAATGTTATAATGTAGGTTGAAAAATAACAACTGAGGAACATTCTACCATTTTTAGTTATTGCCTTATATATTTTTTTTAAATTGCCTTAGTTACACACACTTTTAAGATAAGACAATCCATTAGTTATTGCCTTATATTGAGTGTATCTTGGTAGCAATTCCACATATCAATTTTCATAATTTACAGAGGAATCGTATCAATTTAATATTGAATCAAATAAGCAATTTGTTAATTTTTACTTCCTTCATTTCCATTATTTTTAGTTGTTTAAATACATGCATAAAAGGGCTAAACTATTATATTAAGTTTTTTTTTTTTTTTTTTTTCAAAAGTGCCTGAAGGACAGTTTCAGTGTTGAGTTCTGTTGGCCTCACAACATAAAGCAAGATTGAAATGAAGAATTAACAAGTAAAAATATTGTTGGAAGAGAAACCAAACCTCGATCAAAATAATATTGTATTAAAAAATAAATCAAAGAATTGCAAGAGAAAAATATTGAAATATTTAAAGTTGTTGGGAACTTGTTTGTTTACCTTACCTGAAATAACAAACAAGTCAAAACTTCCATTCACGTAATAATGTGAAACACAAAAAATAATATTGTTTTATCTTAAAATTTCTCTAACCTAATAAGATGTAGAGAAAGACCAACTATCTCTCAATAATAAACACTCTTGCAGAGGTTTTTATTTTTATTTTTTTTTACTTGCACTAAATTTTCAATATTAGATCATGAGCACCTCAAGGGTATAAATTAAACAAGAAACTTATTTGCATCATGATCATTGGATTAAATAAAGAGATAAGGATTCAAACCCACATAATAATTACTTTCTATATTAGTGGTTTTGAGGCCCCTAGTTTAAAAAAAAAACTCCTCAAAGAAACGTTAGCTCCTAATTTGTCTTAGTAACTTCTCATAATAATTACTCTAGTAATTATAGTTTTTGAAGTCTGTTGATTCCATGAAAATAGTCATTTCTAAATTCGCAGTTGATACGTGAATATTCAAGCAACATCCTGACCATTGGATGCAACCCACAGAATAATTACCGAAATTTTTATTAATATCCAAAAAAGATATGAAATTTTAGAAACCATTCAGGTTTTCGTGTTTTTTTGAAATATACCCAAACTACAATTTTTTTTTTTAGATTTTAGACTGAATTACTGCAAAAAAATTTTGCGGTTTTTGAAATTCCAAAACCGCAAAAAAATGCGGTTTCAAAAAAGAAAAAGAAGAAGAAAGAAACTGTAATAATTTTTGCGGTTCCAAACAAATATGAATTTTTTGTATTTTTCAAATTATTTTTTGAATTAAATAGAAATATTTATAATTTTTTTATTTTTTGTATTGAAATAGTAGAAATATTTTATAGATTTCTTTAAAAATATAGGGAATACTATATAATTTGATTTATTAGAAAAATTGCTCTAAATAACCTAGATCAATATTTTTCATGCCGACTTTATTGCGGCTGTAAGAAAAATTAATATGTTTCCTTGTGAGTTATTGAAAAAAATAAAAATGCTTGGATTCTGAATTATTGATCCCGGTCCAAAAGTCACTTCTAAGTAAATACAGAAAATATTGTCATCCTTCTAATAAATTTAATTTCTAAAAGTTGTATCTATTTTTGAAAAAATAAAAAATTTAAGTTATTTAATGATTGTTATTCAAAAAGAATTCTCAAAATAGATACAACTTTTTAGAAATTAAATGTACTAGAAGGATCATAATATTTTATGTATTACCTAGAAGTGACTTTTAAACCGGGATCAATAACGCAGAATCCAAACATTTTTATTTTTTTCCAATAACTCATAAAGAAATATATTAATTTTTCTTAGAGCCACAAAAAATCTGACATGAAAAATGTTGATTTGTAGCAGTCTTTCCAATAAATCAAATTATATAGTATTTCATCTATTTTCAAAAAAAATATAAAATATTTATAGTATTTCAATACAAAAAATAAATAAATTATAAATATTTCTATTTAATTCAAAAAATAATATGAAAAATACAAAAAATTCATATTGGTTTGGAACCATAAAAATTTATTGCGGTTTTGTTTTTTTTTAAACCACAAATTTTTTTGTGGTTTTGAATTCCAAACTCACTAAAGAAAAGTTGAGGTTTTCACTTCCAAAACCACAAAAAAAAAATTGCGGTTTGGATAGATTTAAAAAAAATACAAAAAAATGGATAGTTTTTGAAATTTCATTTTTTTATATTAATAAAAATTTCAAGAATAATTACTTTATATATTGATAGTATTGAAGCACCTAGTTTCAACAAAAAAAAAAAAACGTCAAGGAAACTGTAACTCCTAATTTACCTTGGTAACTTCTCGTAATAAAACTACTTTTTAATTTTTTTTTTATCCATGATTTCATGAAAATAATCATTTTTAAATTTGCACTTGATGCGTGAATATTCAAGCGATATCCTACTGTTGGATTAAATAAATTGCTAAGGCTCCAAACCTATAGAATTATTACTTTAACCTCTAATTTGCCTTTAGTAACTTATATATCATAATAAAAGCCACTATCAATTTGTCAAAAAAAAAAAATCATAATAAAACTTCTTTTAATTTTTTTTGAAGTCCATGATTTGATAAAAATAATCATTTATAAATTTATACTTGATAAGTGAATAGCACCAAGATATTAACAAAAATTATATACAATTATTTGAGAGCAGAGCTTGAGTGTTCTTAAACTTATCAAACCCTTTTTATGAGTTTAATTCCAAAATTTATGAGAATGACTTCAAATGACAGTCCACTAAATTAATGAAATGAGATTTTTTTTTTAAAAAAAAAAATGAAACGAGAGTTAGACTCTTATTTTTCCTCCAAAAAAAATGTTCTCTAAAAATTTACTAAATCATTTTTATTAATCTTGATTTACTGAATTTCCTTCTTTTCCTTGGTTACGTGACAGAGTAAATTCAACGAGCATTAATTTAAAAGGTGTGCGTCAATCTTTAGCAATTATCATGAAATTATTATTTAACAATTACCGCACTTGCCCCAAATTTGTAAATTAAGACCCCACCGTGAATATTAATTCAAAATCGTCAAAGTAATTATTTTATTATTAGTGTACATTCAGAAGTACCGTTATTTCAAAAAAAAAAAAAAAAATCTCAATTATTGTAAACTTTTTTAGTGCTAATTTGTACATAATTACATGATGTGGATTGTTTTAGTTATTGGGCCACCTTAATATTTTGAATTTTAATCGGTCAATGAACGAGTTTCTTTAGAGAAATGAAACGACAAATTATAACATTAAAAAAAAAAAAAAACTATGTAGCTTAAAATTTCTAATAATATTTCAAAAGAGAATATTGTACAGCAAATATTGGAATAATGAAGTTACAACATAGAAATTACATATACATCATATAAATTTAAAAGGAATTTTATTTTGGAGGTCAGCCTCGCTCTCTTTAGGCTTCAAAACAACATCAAGTAGTTCTACATGATTATAAATCACACTTGGAGTTACATCAGGTGAAGCCATAGCAAGCTAAGTGACATTTCGACTCATAAAAAGCTTTTATCTGAGATGTCACCGTATTAAGCCAATGCCAAATTCTCTGAAACATAATGAATCATTTTATTATCAATCATCAACATTTTCAAATAAGCAAAAATTAAGTTAACAGAAAGACTACTGTACAAGAGATTCATCAAAGGAATATATTTTTCATGATAAATACAACAGTAAATAGAAAAAAAAAATTTCGCATTTCGCAACTCATGATTGCGATTATAGCCCCGAATTAATATTTAAGTACATACAATAATGTATTTCCTTAATTTGTCCTTTTAATTTTTATGATGTTGATGGGAATTTTCGGATGAATAAATGGACTAAGTCTGACATTAAATTTGTTTGAAAAAAAAAATCACCTAATATATGAATCATTCCAATGATTTTTGAACATCAAAATCTGATAGCAAAACTACTATCCTAAATTATCAAAAATCAACTTCCACGAAAAATGAAAGTACCAAAGTGCAAGAAAATATTGAAAAAATACAAAAAAGAAAAAGAAAAAAAACGAATATAGAAAGTAAAGGTGGTCTTGTTTTAACTTAACATTACATACCTGTGAGAAGAGAGGTAGATGATGAATCAAGAAAAGGGGAAGATAATGAATCAGCCAAAACTTCCATCAAATTTACGAGATAATTAATATAAAAATGTTCTCTCTAAATCTGAAGCTATTTTTTTGGCTTAGGTTTAGAGAAAACGCGGGAGGCCGGAGAAGGGTTGGGGCACGTATTTCAGGTACCCTTCTGGGACCGGGCCAAATCGGTCTCAAAAGGTGTGGGCGCCGGTCCCAGAAAGCTAGGGGCCAAATCCGTTCTCGCTGGTTGTTTTTGTTTTTTGTTTTTTCAAGAGATCATCTGTGTCCGGCGAACAGCCCGGTCTCAAAATCTGGTCCCAAATGAATTGTTTTGCTGTAGTGATAACAATAAAACTCTCTTAGCTAGCAAGGACTTTTTTTTTGGCAACTCCTCACCACAAGTTTGCACTAGATTTTCAATAATAGTTCATGAGCATCTCAATTAAGGGTATAAATAAGGAACGCAATTATATCCTGACCATTGGATTAAGCCAATAGATAAGTACAAATTAATCCACAGATTAATCACTTTCTTTGTTGATGGTTTTGAAGCCCATGGTTTCAGAAAACAATTAATTCAAGGAAAGAGTAACTCTCAATTTGTCTCAGTAAAAATAATCTCATAATAAAATCACCTTTTTATGTTGGTGCTTATAAAATCACAACAAGTTGTTAACATAAACAATATAAATTTATAACATTTTTACTCCACCGCATTACTTCTTAACACAAAATATTACAAATAATTACAAATAATTATAATTGTTTGATTAACCAAGATAATTATTTATATTCAATTTTATTTTATTTTCCTATAAAAAAAATCTTAATTTTAAGTCTGCTATCTTGTCTTCTATATAGTTTTTTCTTATTATACGCTAAGATCCTATATTGTTTTCATTGATTTCATATTTAAATCACATACTGATAATTTCTGTATGTAATGACTTCAAGATCTCAAACTAGTATACTTTATAATTTAATTATAATTGTTTGATTGAATCAATATGAACCGCTTAAAGTTTTTTTTTTAAATACTAAGGCACGATCCAAATTTATAAATATATAGCATATTTTGACATTAAAAATTAGGATTGATTAACAACCACTTATCTTGACAACAGTGACCGTAATTTCTCGAAACTTACCAAAAGTTCTAAAAAATAGTAACGTAAATTATAAACATGTTGTTTTTCTTATATATTGATTATGTATTTTAAGATTCCTCAACTTTGTGTTTTTTTTTTTGCTCAAGTGTTTTTGAGCAAATTGCTATTTTATTGTACTTGTGTCTTTACAATCACTTGTAACTTCAATTATCAATCAAATAAGAGCATGATCCTTATTTTTCTCAAAAAAAAAAAAAAAAAAAAAAACATAGAAGAATAATAGCATTTTACATAGGAGTGTCAATGGCACTCTTTAATTCATTTATTCAATCCGTACCGTATTCGATAATAGGTAAGATTTTTTTTTTTTTAACTTATCGGACACGGATAAAAAAAGTTTCATTATCTAAACTTGTTAGGATACAAAAAAGTCTATTATGTATCCTTTATCCGATCAGATAATTATAAAAAAAATATTATATACATATACATATATATATCAATGAGCAATAAATATCCATTCTCCAATTACTCTGTGTAGTTGTTCACGTAAATACATTTCATCAAATTTCAATAAAATTTAGACTTTTGAAACACGTATATATATATGAAATAAATGTGTAAAATCTGGTCTCTATCACATTTACATTTACTATTGGGCCAGTACGACTAATATGATTTTTAAGGCCTCTTAATTATCTTCCAAATATGAAACATTCCATATATCCAATATATATGCATGGCTAAAAGAATATCAGACCTTTCTATGAAATACAAAATACACATTATAGGAGGTTTCATTGGTAGAATATGGTCCTAATTGATTTAATTTTAACAAAAGGGTAGATTTTGAAGAGTTGTTTAGGACAAGCTCACTAAAAGTTTTGAAATCAAGGTTGTGTATGTGATGTCCTTGAATTATTAATTAAGAAAAACTATATAATTTTGCCTAAGAGAAATTAAAAATCACCAAGAACCAACAAAATAATAAGCAAAAATTACACAATTCACATCAACCTAAATGCAATCCCAAAATGAATCTTAACATCACATGGCAGAAGCATTTGTAGTAGTGCTTTTGACAACATGCATATGCTGCAGACAAAATTAAAACTATGTCAACATAACACACGGCTGTGATATATTTAATTAACTCCACCAAACAAATCAAAACCAAGTTCATTTAATTACTAGCTTGCTACTTAGAGAAACATTTCTTACTCAGCAACATGATGAGTTGTTCACAATTCTCTTTCAAATTACCATCAGCATGACGCAGAAGCCTTGATCTCAAATCTTTTCTTCCTAAACCAGTGAACTTAGAAACCTAAGCATAAACAAAATCTATATTAATATAGTCAGTAGTAATATGCAATTGGCAAAAAAACCTAGCCCCTTTGCATCACATAATAAAAACTAATTTAATGCATCCCACACAAATCAAAATGGCCGCTAACTATATTTTTCCCAACTTTTTACAATGGAATTGCCAATTCTGATAAAAAGATTTTTCAACATGGAAATGGCCATGGATCACCTTCTCGTGGTGCTCTGGTTCATTGTTTTTCTAAACTAAAATTTTTGTCTCATATTTGAATTATAATTTCTAGTGATAACAAACCATGCATGCATGTTAAATCTAATATAACACTTCTGACAATAGAGGATGCTATAACTGTTTCGACAATAGAGAAAGCTTGGTCGGTCTAACCTTAACCTGTTTGAATCCACCCAAGGTAATCCATTCCAATTATCAAACCAAAAGAAAATAGATTATCCATTCCCAATCCTCCATTCTGCTCCATCAAAACAGAAATTTGATTTTGTTTAAATTTTTTCAGAAAAATGAGCCACCTGATAACCAAATTTTCGGGTACTGCTCATCTGAATAGCGGGTACATATTAATTTGTTAATATCAGGAGCTTGGATGTGCACTCATGGAGCAAATGAAGATACGAACAACGGATAAAGGATGAAAGGATCTGAACCTTCACAATGCTGGTACCAAATCCTATCTTACAGCTCATCCCTTGCAACCAAACTGTAGTTCTCTTCAATGAATACCCATGTCGATGCTGCTGCTCGTATTCTTGGATTTCAGTTGCCAAAAAAAATAAGGATATAATTGCAACACTATATAAGTTATATTTAAGGTTCAACACTATTAAATCTTAATTATTGAATTTGGGATTTAAATGAATCATTTACCAAGAAAATGAACTGAAACTTGTTGAAATATAGTTCCATAGATTAAGTCAATTGTGACCAAAATGTGTAAAATGAGGCAAAGTTACCTAATTGGGCTCCAATTACATACAGTTTATGTTACTTTGTCCAGTAAAATACAAGTTGAGAAAAATCAGTGCATGGACCCACCCAAGATAGCTTTTACTTTTGCAAACTTCCATCCAAGCTACTAAATGATATTTTTTCCTTGTGGAATTTTCACCATGTCAAAGAAATTTGCGTCTAATTTTACCTATATTATTCCTAATTTTTGCTGGTAATCTATACATAGATATTCAATATAAAGGGATTGCAGATAACACGGAGTTTAGGAGGGTAACTCTACCTCCTAAAGAGAATGAAGATCCCTTCCAACTTTGAAGGCGTTTTTCAATTTTATCGATTAACAGTTACCAATCTATATCAGTTAAGGCTTTATTGGTAATGGGTACCCCTAGATAGGTAAGTGGTAAATAAGCTACTTTCCATTCTAAAACAATAGCTAATTCCTCACATTCAAGATCAAATAAATTGAGAGGGAATATTTCACTTTTGTCATAATTTATTTTGAGACCTGAGACATTTTCAAAAACAAGAAGAAGCCATTTAATATGCTTAATGTATCATCTGTGAAATGCAAGTTCATAATATTGCCTAAATTACGGAAATCTCCTAACCCATCAATATATCCTTCCAATCTAGTTCTTTGTAAAATTTTGTTAAGTACATTAGTAACTAGAATAAAAAGAAAAGGAGAGAGTGAGTCACCTTGACGAACCCCCCCTTTTACAAGGAAAATATTGTCCTACCATTTAAATTAACACATGTTCTACTTCTTTCTAAAATTAATCGAATCCATGTAATTAAATGACACTGCAATAACACATCAAGTTCAACAACAACTGTTTTCTCAGTTTATCTGGCCTAACTCTCAGCGTCGTACCCAGTTCCGTTCTCCTCAGTGGGCCCTTAATTGCTGCCCTGACCTCCTTTCTTCTCTAAGCCGCTTGTTGACTGGTCAGATTGGATACGGCGCCGAAACAAAATTAGACTACGGGCTAATACCTGGCCCAACCAACTCAATCCAGTAAATAGAGACTACGGGCTAATAGGCCATTGAAAATTTTGAAGATCATATTAGCCCCCCAGGAGGGCTCTCTGAAATGTTCCTCGCTGTAATGAATTGCTTTTAACGCTGTAGGTATCATTTAATGAATTGTCCAAATAAGATTGTTTCATTACTGTTTTCTATACCTAAACAATGATAAGTGCAGAGTGCTCGTCGTGATTAATTTATTGCACTTGCACCACACAAGTCACTTTGCACGGAAAAGCATTAAAGATGTACTAATTCTAATTACAAAATAAGAAGATATAGTAATTTTACTTTTAAAATATATACAAAATTGTTTAATTATAAATAAATAAAGAGGATTGACTTTTGTAACATCTTTCATTTAACATAACATATATACTCTGCTCTGCCACTGTTCCACTCTCACTCCAACTGCAAATACATTTTGATTTGAGAACTACTTGTTTAAAACTGATGAAACTATGCAAATATATATATAGAAATTTACAGAACATAAAATTCCTATATGGTTGTGGATTCTCCCAATTCATAGTCACATACACAGAATCTAGAAATTACAATCGACAATTTGATCAAAAGAAGACGGAACATACTCAACATGTGGTATTTCCGTATGTGTGTGTGAGCAACAATCTGAAATTTGTCTCCGAATTTGGGACGTAAACATACACCACATATTTGGAGCATTTGGCAACTGGGAATACACACGATGCATACACAACCACATATGAACAAAGCCAAAACTTCTCTGAATTTGCAAACAATATACTCACAGCTTCACTTAAATCCACAAAGGCAGCTACAAATTTCGAGTGTATGACTGTCCCCAAGGGCCCACCACCCAGGCCCCAATCACTAATGAACAATCAGCACTTAGCAACTAGCAAGGAATTTCATACCTCTGCATTAACTCTACTTTTGAGTTAATGGAGATAGGGCTGTTCGAACGGAGCGGTTTATTTGATTTTAAACCGAACCGAAAAAATTCAGTCCAAATGGTTTGATTTTTTGGTTTAAATTAGTGGTTTGCTAAACCCGTTAGGGGTTGAACCCGTTTTGCCCGGCCCGTACCCGTTACCCGTGGTACTCGTACCCGTTGCTCGGGTACAAACGGGTAAACGGGTAGACGGGTACGGGTAATAAACGGACCGGACAACATAATTTTGAAAAAAACCCGTTGTACCCGTACCCGTCTACCCGCCAACCCGTACCCGCCTACCCGTACCCATCTACCCGTACCCGTACCTGACCCATTACAAAATTTGAATTTCAAAATTTTTTTGGCGGCACCCCTATAGAATTCAGATCCAGTGCAATACCTGACTAAGTAGAATGAGATCTGAGTCATCAATTTTAATTTGGCATGAATCTCAAAACGGACCCCTATATCTAAACTCCATCCGGGATATGTCCTTTAACTTGGCACGAATCTCAAAGCAAAAAAATTCAGAAAAAAACAGAAAAGAAAAAAAAAAAAAAACCCGCCCGTACCCGGGATACCCGTACCCGTCAACCCGCAACGGGTACGGGTAATAAACGGGTAGGGTAGTGGTTTTGGGAAAACTACCCGTCTACCCGTTGCGGGTTGTACCCGTACCCGTCCTACCCGTTTACCCGCCCTACCCGTTACCCCTAACGGGTTACCCGGAACGGGTCACGGGTAACCCGTTAGCAAATATCTAGTTTAAATAGATCAGTTTGGTTTATTTTTTCATTTAATTTGATTTATCTTGTTTGGTTCGGTTTTAAAAATTTAAAATTGGTTAAACCAAATTGACCGGTGCTCTTTAATTAATTCACGTGGTTCATTTTCACGCTTCTAAGTTATGATTCGCTTTTTCGTGTTCTTTTTCTCGTTATCTTCTAACTCCCTTTTTCTTATTTTCCTTTCTTCAAAATTACCATTGTCCCCATTCTACTTTCTCTTCGACGGGAAACTCTTTCAGCGATGCAAAGATCTCCGAGCGAAGTCGCTTTCACAAGATCGTTCTCGGTTGAAAGTACCTCCGCCTCCTCTCTAATTCCTACGAGAAGCTGATCTGCAGGGATCGTCCTTCTAAATAATACTCAAAATTGATATATGGGCTTGCCCTTCTCTGATTTTCACGAGATCTGTACATAATATGATTCGAATTTGTTATTGAATTTCTTATTTGAGTTATTAATTTCTTTTCTGAGTTTCTTGTTGGATTTCTTACTTATGTGCTTTGAATTGCTGTGAAATGTCATATGAAGTAAAAATTTGCTAATTACAAGGTTTGTGGTTAATCATAGTTCGGTTTGAACCGAACAAACCGAAGTAAATTTTGGTTTGTTCGCTTTGGTTCGGTTCTAATTTTGAAAATCGAAATTTTTTTGGTTTGACTATTTTACTTCGGTTTGAACCGAACCGATCGTTTGAACACTCCATTTAATGAATCCAGACCGTCCAATCCGTGTTGGCACGATTATTAAAGTTATCTCGTGCGTTTCACCTTGGGCTGGATTGTCTCGGATCCTGATCAGACGGCCAAGATGTAGTAACTCAAAAGTTGAGTTAATGCAGAAGATTCGGACTCCTAGCAAGAGCAAGCCTTCGATTAATCTCCAAAATTACTTGGTTTCCCTTTCAAGTGATTTTTCTCTTTCGAGTTTCGTTAGCTCCACAAATTTCGTTTCCGATGCTTCCCTTGAACATTGAGGTCAAGCTGGGAGGCAATTTCTCGTGTGTCAAACTTTCGTCTTTGTGGCAAGGTTTTTACTTTTAATTGCGATTGAATTTCAATTCGAGCATATTTGTAATGTAAACATATACACTATCTTAATAAACAGGCTCTGTGGTTTTGTCCAGAAATAATAAAATACCAAAATTTTATTTTTCATTTTATTTCCGTTCTATCTAATGTGAATACAGCATTATCTAATCAGGTCGAAGACGTAGCTACCTCTTTGGTTCATCGCCAAATTTACGTGATGATTTCCGAGAAGTAAGTTCCACTCAATGTCATTTTCTCTATTTTATGTTTCTAATAAGTGAAATCTCCTTCTTTATAGGTTCATATCTTAGAATTTCCTCAATTTATTCAAGTAGTTTCCATTATATGATGTTCACTTTGTAAATAAGTTAACTACACTGCCTTTTATTCTCTCAAATATTAAACTTTCTGTGCTATTCTTAAAAATGCCAAAATATAAGATATTAATATTGATAATTTTCTAACTTTTGAAGGGATTTAAAACGTTTGCATCAAGAAAATCAGAGAGAAAACAGAGAAAAGATCGTGAAGTACCTCAAATTACATTATTGACAGAG
This sequence comes from Carex pumila, assembly GCA_033356055.1. Classification (NCBI taxonomy): domain Eukaryota; kingdom Viridiplantae; phylum Streptophyta; class Magnoliopsida; order Poales; family Cyperaceae; genus Carex; species Carex pumila. The sequence goes on from JARJHM010000840.1 coordinate 46,399, forward strand.
AATATCAGAGGTGCAGGTAGCGAAGAAGCTCCAGCCAGTACTGAGGTGCCAAGTGGCACCACCAGTGGAGTTCAGGTGGAGGTTGCTAGTAGAACTGCAGTGCTCCAGGCTTGCATTATCACGTCAGCAGGATTACTTTTATTTAGTGTCTTAATTAGACAGGTAAGCTTGTACCAGCCATTTGCATTATCATTGCTTGTTTTGATACTGATTATCTCCAGGGGTGTTAGACAGAACGTATTTCGATGGGGGGTCTACAATACAAATTTGTAGATATGATACAATAAATTTGGCTTCACTTATTTATTTTTAAAAATATGGGGGTCAAAATGAGCGATTTTCGAAAAAGAGTCTGGGATCAATTATGATTTCTTTCTAGAGTATGTATTTAAAAAGGAGAAATGGCATTCATAATAGTTCAATTTTTATTAGTACGGCCACCCCTGATTGTCTCAGTTTCACTCTATATTTACCTTAATATTTCCATTGGCTTTTGATTGAAATTTACTACATGGATGATGGAGTTGATACAGTATGAGGTAGATATTACTGCCACCTTGGCTGGTATATGGCTCGTCTCTATTAAATAAATAATATTTATAATATAGTTGATTTTAACAAATTATTCATTTGTAGGTTTCACATTTGGCATACTCAAATGGATTGCCAATTCATGATGCAACAGAAGTGAAATGTAGGTTCCTGTCTAAAAATTCTTGTTTTTTTTCCCAATTATTGCGAATTGTTTTCTTTGTTTCAGATTCTGGTTGAAAGATCTGCTGGTATTTACCAGTACAATCCATTTCTAAACATATCTGTGTCCTACACTAGTTTGTAGTTTTCGTCAAAATTTACGATACCGCCCCGCCCCCGGGGGCAATTAAGCTCGAGTTGCACTTGAATTGTGCAAAACCTCAATTAATGCCCCCTTTCCTCAATTATTAATCTAGGAGTAAGAACTGTGCAATTATAGACATGTAAAATGGAGCACCACAGTAAAACATAACAAAGAAGTATAGTGAGCACTGAAACACTTACAAAACAATGCCAAAATATGAGGTTGTCTTCCAACGGTATTCAAATTAACATCACTCTTGGCCTCCGGTATTTTGGGCTACTAATTGTTCTTGGACTTAACTTATACAGTTGAATTTGAAACTTGGCATATCGGACTGGTTCTATTACTAGTGGTACTGATCTCTTCTAGTCGGTACATATTATTAAAGGCATGGCCTGATTTTGCTGAGTCAAGTGAAGCTGCAAATCAGCAGGTTTGACAAACCTACTTTATTTTTTTTTTCTATAACTCAGTCAGCACTACTACTGATACACACTCCATACACCATACAGTTCAGTCTCTGCAACGGTAAGAAGATAGGCTATTGTGATTTTACTCTATATTTGGCCAACATAATTATCATTTAATTATGCAATACTTGGGAGAAACTCATTCTATTTAATGGTTTGATCCTTCCAAAGCCATTTTTTCTAGGATATTCCTGACATCAATTGTGGAACTTTGTGAACATTGTCGGTGATGATGCAAAGCTTATCTGCATTTACCATTGGCATTACTTGACAAAATTATGCCTTTTAAGATCTTTGATGAATACATATTTTTGCAATTAGGTTCTTGGTTCTCTGGAGCCTTTGGATCTTCCTGTGGTTGCTGTTCTCCCTGGTATTAGTGAGGTATAATATCGTGAAGGCCTTGTTCTTTATGTCTTATCCTTTGAAATTAAAGAGTGGATATTTCATATTTGATTTGTGCAATCTGTTTTCATCTAGAAATAGAAAATTACATTTGTTGCTGAAGCTTGTTCATTTATTCATCTGAAGATTTTAGTTAGGCATGCATTGTCTGGTAGGTGTAAATGGTAAATTTAAAGGCTGTCAATTGCTAAGGATTAGTTTCATTCAAATCCAGCTACTTTTCCAACCTTTTCACCCTATATTTTATATAAATTTTTCTTGTCTGCTTATTTGGGCCACTAGTTGGTACTACCAGTCATACTTTTGACATCTTTGCCCCTCATATTATGAGAAGATAATAAATCATGTTCTGGTAATTTTCCAAGGAATTATTGTTTCGTGGAGGTCTTATGCCACTTTTTGGGTTAGATTGGAAAAGTGCGCTTGCTACTGGGGCTATTTTTGGAATTCTACATTTGAATGGCGGCCGCAAATACTCGTATGCTATTTGGTTAGTCATTTTCTATATTTCTTAATATGTTAACGTAATAAATCACAATAAAATATCAACTTGTCTGTCATACACAGAAAAGGTCCTAATACCAAAAGGCCTTTTCTTTTTCTTACGAGTGACTCCCTAAACTTTGGGTGTTTTGCGATCGGATAGAGTTACCAACTTAAAGTATATTATATTCAGCCATCGATTTGTAGTTTCTAGTCATCAATACTTAGTTCGATTTATACAACTTTTTTGATATGGATGGTTAATTATAGACATGGAATTTGCAGAAACTCTCCAAAATCATCAAGTGGTTAACAAAAACCAACCTTTCTATATGAATCAAATATTCCATAATTTGTTGGTGAAGTGTCATAAAAAATTTAGCTGCTGTTGATAAATCTCATACACTTCTGCTGTTATCTTTTAACAATGTAATTTACAAATTACAACGGAACAAGTCAATCACATGTTGTGAAAACTAACATGACTTTCTACATATCTATCTTTGCAGCATTTGAATTGATAATTCTTATTGTTTTTATGTTATCATCTGATAGGCAGCATTTAGCCATATGAATTGTAAATAATAAATTGCTAAAACCCTGAAACATTAACAAACAGCTGGTTCCATTGTTTAATTTTCCTTCTAAAGAATGAACTTGTTTGTAAATCTTTAAAGGGGAAGGTCTTTCTTCAGTTTATTGTTACTCTAGGCCAGCATATCTCCCTTGCAAAAACTTTTGAAGTTATAATTGCTCTAAGAACTTAAAAAATAAAGGTGATTTTATTATTCTATAATCTAGTATCAACAATAAACATACTTTCTGGTTCTTCCTATTGATCCAATATTTAAAAATAATTTCAGGGCAACTATTGTGGGCTTTGCATATGGCCTCGCAACTGTTGCTTCATCTAGCTTGGTCGTACCTATGGCATCTCATTCATTGAATAATCTTATTGGAGGGTTCTTCTGGTACCTAAATTCAAACTCAATTTCAAAAAAGAAGCTTAAATGATGCTCAAAAGGTACAATTTATTTAACTTGATCCAACAGTTTAACCAATAGTCTTACCTGATCCCAACAGGTTAACATGACCCAGCTAATACACTCAGATTGGGATTATTTAACTTGACCCGCATACATCTTTGTTATTCTAAGAATGTAAAAATGAGCTCTTCTAGTTTGCATTATTCTCTTTAGTTTATGGACTGCAATAAAGAGAAAGACACAGAACCTGACCCTACGCACTACCATCCCTTTGTACCAGTTTTAATGAGTTTGTTCCTGTTTGACAATCTTTGGCATTATTTGCTTTGTAATTTGTCTTGACTTGGATGGTTTGGTAGTTGATATCACCCACTAGAGGTAAAGTGAGGCTTAGATAAATTAAAATAAAATAATTTAGACCTAGTTTCACCAACCCATCGGTTTGAAATTTTGAGTACAGTTCTACTGAAATAAGCTCAATATGTAATAGCAGAATAGGAAACCAGTATGTATTAAAAAAGAAGGCCAATCCAAGAGAGGGATGATCGTCATATAAATGAAATTCTACATTGAAACTTTGAAATACAGAAGTTTTAAATAAATAAAAATTTGAATTCTATCATAGCAAAGTGAGCAAACAACTAGTAGAATTTACTGTACAATGTAATATCTCATCTTTGAAATTTAACTTTTGATGTTGTGCTTGTAATACGAAGGATGGCAACACTTCTCACATACAGGTGGGACCTGCAAGATGTTACAGTAGCAGCATGCCACCTCACAATTGTTGTTGCATCCTGTTAATGGCACCCTTAGGTTAGAATTTGCTCGTCTTTATTTTTAGGCACACTCTCTTGTAAAAAATGCTAAAATAAAAAAGAAAGAGCATGCAACGTACCTTGTGTAGTCTTGCCTTGTTGCAAGTCACGAAATAATCTTTTTTGGGAAAAAGAAAATAGAAAATGGAGTGGATGTAGATACTCATGTTACATTGTTGTAGATTTTGGGAAACTGGATCTTTGTTCACAGGTTCATTATAATGGAAAAGTCGGACCAAAAAGATTGTAGTTTCAATCTCAGTATTTAATTACATTGATGTACTTTTACTGATGTGGATAATACTTTTATTTATCGATATGTAGTTGGTGCTAATAGCTACTTTTGTAATCTTGTTAACTCTCGGACCAAAAAAGTTACCCAAGTGTTTGTGAGTGTGCACACGTGTGTGGGTGTGTGTGACAGAGAGAGAGAGAGAGAGAGAGAGAGAGAGTACCAGATATGACAACATACGGAGATGCTGGTTGGTCATTTGGATGAGGTGCCATGCCAGCTTCTGTGACAGGACAGTTGAAAGAGAGGAGTCCTATAACTGCCAAAATATGAAAAACAGCCATGATAAGTCTCAACAAAGTGCCTTTGAAGCGCATCAAGCAGACATTCTTTAGTTGGTAAGTAATACCATACCAAAGCTGTGGTATTTGTAGGAGGGTTTCCCTACAATTCTCTCATGTAGGTGATAGTTAGGATGGATGAAAACACAATACCAGGCAATTTAAAATTACTTTGAAATTGGAACAAATGAAGTGGCTAACTCTTTTGTGTTAATTGGAGGTAGGTGTTGTTTGGTTGGGCATCTTAATTCTTTACATCTACACAAACTTGCAAAAGCACTTACTTTTTTAATCTCAACATAAACATATTTATGCAGTCTCTGACTCCATATATGATCAATTTGCCATAAATTTAAAAAAAAGTATAAAAATTAGAGGCATGGAGCTAGTTGGTCCCATGTCCAGGAGAGATGACACCTGCTTCATGACCTTGATGCCAATTCACTCAACATAGAAATGGCGCAATGGAAGCATATATTCATATTTTTTTTTTTTTCACACAAGGAATTTGTGCCCCAAATTGCCATCTGACATGCTTAATTGCATGATGCCCGCATGCAGGTGTCATCTCTCCTGACATTGGACTCAGCACTCGTTAACTATCTTCACATCACACACACCTCTCTCAGAATTTAACACGCGCTCTCTCTCTCTCTCTCTCTCTCTCTCTTTCTCTCTCTCACACACACAGACGCACATACGCAAGAGGATTGGTTTCTTGGCCATGGACTAGCACAAATATATAAGCCTTCTAGATCTAGGTTCCTGTTGCGCACTTTAGACAATGACTATTCTTTTCTTTTATATATATATATATATATATATATATATTAGTTTTTCGTTTTTATGCATTCACACTGACTGTTGACCTGTCATACGCCTTGCCAAGATTCAAATGTTTTGAAAATCAAAACTCGTGCGCCATGCAGGGCATTTAAATTATGATAATGACATTACATTTGGTCTGTTGGTATCTGTGTTGTGGGTTGATATTTTTATTTGTATATGTAATGGTTCTTTTTTATTTTATTATACGTAGTCTACAAAAAGAAAGAAAGAAATGTTACTGTGACCTAACTTAATAATTTAATTTGAAAAATAAAAGAAATCAATTTAAAAAAATATATATAGCATAAAATTTTATTTTACAAATGACACTAATTCCTCGTATTCAAATCCAAATTCAGTCCATGTGGTTCTGTATTGAAAGTACCACTTAAAACAATAGTCCCAACATGAGTCACCGATTAATTATTGGTAACTATTAAGGTATAATTTAATTTTAGCCCTGTTGTCTATTTCTTAGAAGTCTTAGTCAATCCATTGAATTAGGAAAAAAGATAAAGACTTCAATTGTGTTACCACCACACAGATGGTTACAATAAGAGCACCACTGAAGAACTCACAAAATTCTCAGTCAAAGTATTCCTCCCGAAGTTGTACCTTGGTACTGCCTGACATGTCAGATTAAGTGAATTTGTTCCCCTCAGAATTCGATTTGATTCGTCCACGGTCTAATCAACATCCCTTTTTGCAATAGTTTATTTAGTGCCCCTAGAGGCTAGAGAGTTGAAATTTCAAAAGCTGAGTTGGTTCTTTCAAATCCTTATCTGTCTCCAGATAATTGTAAAGGAGACAAGGTGCAAGTGGATGTGTGTAACTGTCTAGGAATCCTGTTAAAATCAATCTGTTTTTTATAAACTAAAATACCCCCTATGTGTAAGAAGAGAATGACTCTATTTTTTTGTGTTTTTATTATATTTTTATTTTTGAAAATTTTAATAACTCTAAATTTTAAATTTAAAAGTCAAAATAAAACAGTTAGATGTGATATATGTTATTTTCTCTATCTGTTCATAAAAAATTATGACATTTCAATTTTGTTTTTATGTAAATAAATAAGTTTAAAAATTAACATCTAGAAATCATCTACATTAGTGTATTTTTTACAAGCTCTTGATGACAATCAAAATAAAATTGAAATGTTATAATTTTTTACACGTGCATAGATAAAATGATGTAGATCATATCCAACGGTTTCACAGAAATGACAATTCAATCTGTATTGGTTTCACAGCTTTTCATACCAACGACCACAGAAAATCCATAAACGTCTTTGGAATGAAATAACATTTCAGTCCCGTATTAATTTTTTTTCCATCCGAGACAGCCTTATAAAAGTTTGTTCGGACCAAAATGTCATTTCGGTCTGGACTAAAAAAAATTTGGATCAAAATGGCATTTTGGTCCATAGTTGTTACACCAATGACTGCGCGTGTTTTTTTGAAAAATTGTGAAAACAATATAGACCAAATTGCGATTTCAATATCAGAAGAAAAAAAACTAACTGACCGAAATGACATATTAGTTATTATGATTTTTATAAAAAAAAAGTAATATATTGGTATCATAAAAAAAAAAAATCAATTATGGTTTATAAAAAAAAAAAATTCTATATGTAATGTGCCTCTAAAATTTCAAACCGATTTTAATTATTAAATTCCTTTTGAATAAGCAACTACTGTAATTCGTTGATGGTACTATGATTTAAAAAATAAAATAATAATTTGTGTTTGTTTAAACATAAGATGTAGCTTACTGACAGGGTAAAGCTAAAACCTAACGAAATTAATCCAAAAAATATAGGTGGTAATAATATATTATGCACAAAATTACGATTTTTTTTCCCCTTTGCTCTGAAGCACAAACGAGATGCAACGAATTAAAATAGTAAACTACTATTGTCATGTTGAAGGTATGGAATTGAGAATCATGCTTATCATTTTTTTTTTAATTTAGATATAATGTATATCGAGTTTGAATATTTGATCCATCATGGTGTTACATTAGGTAATTCACTGACACGAAATTTTTTATTTTAATATGTATTCCAAATTTCAAATTTGACTTCTATAAATTTTCATGTTGTCAGTCTCATGGATCAGAGCGTTGAAAATAGCTATCTGAAGTTAATAAAATGTTTATAATATTAATCTGGAAAAATCTGAAATTTCTAGAATCTCCCAATCCCGGAATAAATAAACAAAATAAAATATATGATACAATTATTTGTGTTTGTTTAAACATAGGGGGAATTTCATGTATACCCCTCAAAAACTTCAAAATTATGCATTTCCCCCTCTAAATTTTAAAATTAAGTATTTTCCTCTCTAAACTTCAAAAACTCACAAATTTACTCATTTTATTGTCTTTTGCATTAAAACTCATTCTAAATTTATAAAATAACTATTGTACCCTTAATTTAAAGCATAAAACACTCATCAAACTTAAATTTGAATCACGAACAGCTCCTCTATCATCCGAATTGCTTTAAGATATGTGTGCGCTAGATCAGCACAAACTTAAAGCGAACAAGCATAGATCTTGAAGCGATGTACACATATCTTAATGTGGTGCGCGCAAATCAAAATTGCTTTAAGATATGTGCAAGCTAGATCAGCATGAATCTTGAAGCGAACACGCATGTATATTGAAGCAACACATACGGATCTTAATGCGATGCGCAAGGATCGAACAATAGATGAACTCTTCATATTCAAATTTGAGTCCAATGGGCATTGAATCGTGGTTTGCTAACGGGTAGGGTACGGGTACCTCAGGTATACCCGGGTCGGGTAGTCGGGTAGGGCGGGTACGGGTAGGACGGGTAGTCGGGTAGACGGGTACGGGTAGGTCGGGTAGGTTTTTAAAAGAGTGTACCCTACCCGTTTCAAACCCGTGCCCGTCTCGGGTAACGGGTACGGGTACCTCGGGTAGGGCGGGTAGGGTACGGGTATTTTTTTTTTTTTTGGGTTTTTGTCATTTTTTAATATTGTTTTTTCTGTTTTTTAGTTTTTTTTTCTGTTTTTAATACTATTTTTTTTTGCGGCAAAATAATTTTGAATTTTGAATTTAAAAAAAAAACGGGTAAACGGGTAAAGGTACACGGGCAAACGGGTAAAGTTGGTCGGGTAAACGGGTGCGGGTACGGGTAAAATAGGTGCGGGTTTCGGGTACGGGTAAGACGGGTACGGGTTGGGCGGGTTTTTTTTCCAAATCCTTGAGTCCGGTCCGTCTCAAACCCGTACCCGTGTACCCGTTTACCCGCCTATACCCGGGCACGGGTACGGGTCGGGTAAAACGGGTCATACCCGTTCGGGTTTTAGCAATTGTCTAGCATTGATACTTTTAGTAAAGGACGAAATAGGTATTTTATAAATTTAGAATGAGTTTTAATATAAAAAACAATAAAATGAGTAAATTTGTGAGTTTTTAAAATTTAGAGGGGAAAATACGTAATTTCAAAATTTAGAGAGGAACATATATAATTTTGAAGTTTTTGAGGGGTATACGTGAAATTCCCCCTTAAACATAAGACGTAGCTTGCTGACAAGCTATAGGATATAGCTAGCTAAATTAATCCAAATACAGTATTTATAACTTATTATGTCCACAAACTTACAAGCTGTTTCCGTTGACTATGAAACACAAACAAATTTGGTGCATCTTATAAATTATTGGTCTTATCACTTATGTTGATAAGTTGGTATATTGGTGATCAAATAAGTGTTAAATTGTGTCAAATTCACACATATCAAATGTAAATTCAAAGTTCAGGTGTAGTTTTTATTTTTTATTTCGACAAATTTAACATCAGCTTCACTATTTGCTAAACAAATTTGGTTATATCTCCTTCCAAAAGACATGCATCAACAACCAAGGTTCTAAATAGCGATTATAGCGGCATAGCGGGGAGACAAAAAAAAAAAGCTATTGCGAATAACATAGCTATAGCGAAAGCTATCACACATAGCGATTTTTCCTTTTCAAACTTTATATTCTATATTTCTACTAATTATCAACATAATTAATATTAGAGAATGGATGTAACAACTAAATAACAACTAATCTAAGTCTATACTTTTTATCAATTACGCAAATAAGAAGGAAAAAAAAATCTAAAAAGTAACATTATTTAATAGTTTATACTTCATGGTATTATATATTATAATAGACAAAGAGCAATTAATTTTACAAGGTAAATAAAGTTAATATACATATTTAAACATTTTATAATTATAATAATAATCAAAATCAGCTTTCAATTGAAACGAACGATAATAATTTTACAAATGAATACTATAAAAAGAGTAATCAAAATGAAGAATTAGTATTTGAATATTTCTCGATATAGAATGATAGAATAAATCACAAATAAAAATAGAAGTATATAGTTTGGTTTAGTATACTTATCGTAGAAGACCATGCAGCATTAGAAATAAGAATAGAAGTACAGAAGTCCATATAAATTGCAAAAAAAAAATCATGTAGCATAGCGGTAGCTATAGCGAGTCTCATATAGCGGTAATAGCAATCAGCTATTATAGCTATAGCGGTCATAGCTGAGTTAGCACAATTTTATCTCATAGCTTAGCGTTTATGGTCCGAAAAAGCTATAGCACCGCTATAGCTAGCTATTTAGAAGCCTGATCACAACCCAGCTTGCCCCACTCCAAATTAAAATTTATTTATAGTTAGACTTTAAAGACTTAGCTATTTTATGTTAACATTTTGTTTATCAATTAATGGTAAAATTATATCCGTATCATTTTTAATTTTCAAATACGGATACGGATTGAATATCAGATATTCGTAGATATCTACATAAATATTTTTATAATATGGTAAACTATATAATATATATCTATTATTCGAATACGGATAATTAAAATTTAAAATCATATTCGTATTCATATCCAAACAGATATTCAAATATCAGATATTCATATCTAATTTTCATATACAAATGTGGATAGGATTAAATAATATCCAATCCGTTTGCCCGCGCGCGCGCACACACACACACACAAAAACTGGATTCGTCTAAGACTCCAGAGGCCCTTATCTGATCCGTTTGCGCACAAAAAAAAAAAATGGATCCGTCGTCTAGACTCCAGAGTCCAGTGTCCAGAGGCCCTTTTGTTCGTTCCCGTCTCGACTAATTTAATGTTAATATGTTATGAGATACAATAATTCATTCTTAGAAAGCCCTCCACGGCTCCACCCGGTCTCGCTGTCTCGCCGTTCCCTTCTCTATTTCTCTCTCTCCGCTCCATACCTCGCTCTTCCAGTTTTCTCGCTTCAATCGGGGCGCGGCGTTTCTCTCCGTCGCATTCACGGCCGTCAGGTAAGATTGTAGGTTTTTGCTAAACTTCAAAAGTTTAGACTTTTCTCTTGTAACTACGGTCCGATTTTCGACCTTGGGCTTTTTTTTTGTACATTCTGGGGCCCAAAAGACCTGTATGGGATGGGATAGCTTGGCGATTAGCAGCCTAAATTATACAGCAATATTTAGGAAGTCTTTCGTCTAATTGGAACCTTTCTGATTTGATCCTACGGTGAAGTACAACATGAAACCCGTTATCATCACTTATGTCATCACATCATTGGAATTGGGCGGATCCGATGGGTATCGTACCAAATTTGGTCCAATATTCCATCGGAACCGTTCGATCAATATTAAGATTCGCGCGAAGGTTTTAACATCCGTGCTGATCAAATGTACACAACTCTTGATGCTGATGGAACAGTTCCTACCGACATCGGATCGCCATCATTCCAATCTTCTACGGCGGCGGGTGGGGGATTAATTCTTATAAATATCCTGTAAAACCCTCCATCTCTGGAATTCTCTGTTAGACTAGCGGCGGGTGTGGAGCTACTTTTAATTTTTTAGTCTTTTATAAATATCCTGTAAAACCCTCCCATCTGCAGCTGAGAAGACGAGATGAGCATCCATAGCGGCGACGGTGGCGAGGATTCCGACGAGGGAGAGGTTTTCATAAACGAAGATGATATCATACATGAATACGACATTGACGAAGAAGGTTTTTTTTTTTCTTTCTTTCTCTCTCAGCTCTATTCAATTATTTGCATTAATTTTCTCTTATTTTTATTTTTCTTTCTGTAAAATTTGTAGTTCTCCCTGATCAAGATGATGATATGGAACCTGATGACAATCCTGGTGAGCTAGCATTGCTATTGTACTTGGTTTGTTTGTACCGCCTTTCGGTACTATTTATAGTACCAGTTGGTGTCATTTTGAATTGTTAGTCTTTGTTTTGTCTAATTTAATGGCGCAAGCTTTCATTTGTAGCTTTGTTTTTGTTTTTGTTTTTTTTTTTCTTTTTTGAAGCATGAAATAACTCTCGTGCTTATTCTTAGCAGAAGAAGACGAAGAAGAAGAGATACAAAATGGAGCCATTGGTTCTGTTTACAAATTCCAGAGGCATACTGGTAAGTATACTGTTATCATGTACTGATCATGAATAAAATAGTGCTCTTTTGTATTTTCTGGAGAAAAGAATATAATTATTTAAATAAATAGAGTGTGAAAAGTTCTTTTGTATTGAATTAGGATAGAAATATACTACTTATTAGTCTGTGGTTACTACTATCAGTTCTTGTGAACAAAAATACCAATTATAAAATAGAAAACACAGGCAAGCACAAAAAGAAGTCACCAGAAAATCAGAATGGTTGCATGTAAACATCGTAGTTGGAAGGTTAGAATACAAAACCTGGCAATTTTTCACCAAAGATGAGTGGGTCAAGTCTGTCGCACGACTAGAACTGTTTTTGTTGATATTGGTATGGTTTATTGTATACAGACGAAGTTTATACAGTGGCATGCAGTCCTGTAGATCCATTACTTGTGGCCACAGGTGGGAAGGATGAAAGAGCATATCTTTGGAGGATCGGAAACCCTGATGCAGTACTTGAGCTTCAAGGTTAGTGTTTGTGGGTGTCAGTATGTGTGTTTATTTGTGCATTATAGAGGAAAGGAGGAGGTAGTATTTGATCATTTGATGGGGCATTTGGTTGTGGGACATGCAATGTTAAACTATGGTCATTATTTTTGTTGACTTTTTTATTTTATTTTAAGATTTGTTTGGTGTTTTCTGGTTGGGATTGGATTTGTAGGGATATGTTAGTTACATACTTTGAAATTTCTAGTTTTATAACATGACACAAAATTGGATAAATAATAGGAAATTTTTGTTATTCCTGCCTCTGTTCTTTGATAACCAGGCTCAAATATTTACTAGTGGATTTGTGGTACCTATTTTTCGATTTTTGTTGGTGTGGTAAAATACAAATATCTGATCTTTATGAGACAAACAATAACTCCCATAACTCATCATTTTGAAATCCAATCAGGGCATACAGAAACTGTGACTAGTGTAGCCTTTAGCCATGATGGCCAACTACTCGCATCAGGAGGTTTTGATGGCTTGGTAAAGGTTTGGGAAGTTGCTTCGGGTACCCTAAAATTCACTCTCGAGGGCTCCGGTGAAGGATTTGAGGTAAAGTACCTAAATACGGGAACCTGCAGGTAGTTGGAAGGGGTTATGATTAGGCACTGCTTCAGGAATTGCTGCAACCCTAAAAGCACATTAAAGCACACACCAAATTAGAAAATGCAATTGATTAATGGATAATAAGCACAATGGTTAACAAATGAAAATACACTAATTATACCAAGTAAAATTGGGAATATACTACATACTGTTATACTATCAATACCAGGATTAACTTGTTTAATACTAGATATGTCGACCCTTGGTTCATATTTAACTCATGCACCTAATTTTAATTTTTAAAATTTGGAGTTTGTGAAATATTACAATTTGATTTGGATTTTTTACTTTGAAATAGTGGATAAAATGGCATCCCAAAGGTCACCTGATAATTGCTGGGTCCGAAGATTCTAGTGTTTACATGTGGAATGCTGATAAAGGAGCCTTTCTTAGTTCCTTCTCGGGCCATAGTGGTGTAGTCACTTGTGGTGGTTTTTCTCCCGATGGTAACTTACATATATTTTCTGAATTTATATCTATAATTGGATCTAACCATATTATTCCTTGCATTATTCCCAAAAAATTTAAAATTACCCTCAAATATCCAATCAAGCGCGAGTTTTTCCTTGATATATTTTGGTTGTCCTAATATATCTATTCTAGCTTGAGTTTACTTAATTTATTTGGTAGAATACTAGATTGCTGGTTCTTTTCTTATATTATGTATCTGAGAGATGTGAAGTATGCTGTAACCTCTATATGAGAGATAAATTTGCAAATTCAAAATCTAAGTAAACTGACAAATAGATAGCCTAGTAAATATCTTAAAATATATACAATTACCTCTGCATATGTTGCGGTTTATGTATTTTGTTGAAATCTTTTTGCAGGTAAGATAGTATGTTCCGGTTCTGATGATAGAACAATGAGGATATGGAACCCTAAAACTGGGGAAAGCATTCATCGAATTTTAGGTAAAAAAGAAAAAAAAAAAAAAAAAACCTAGAGAATTTCTTGTTTCTTCACTTTTTGACCATAGTTATCTGCTATAATAAATATTTAATTGTTTGTGCTCAGTAATAGACATGTATGGTTTCTCTATAATTTTTTTTTCGTTTGGGGTGCTTACTTGAAGGCTATTTTATTTTATATATTTTTTTGTGTCTGCTGTTGGAGGACTCTCATAGATAAGATATGTAGTTACGAAAATGTAGTATATTGTTTCAGGCAGTACATAGTAGTATTAGACACAGAACAGGCAAGTACCCCAAATTTGAAACTGATTAAATCTAGATGTTCAAAGTTAGCTTCAAATAATTCTCAGCCATGCAGTTAAGCATCTGTCATGCAAGACAAAAATTAATGAAGTTAAAAAATTGCACAAACAATATTTAGTTGTTGCCTTGCCGATTTAAAATGCTTTAGAATGATTTGTATAGGACATAATTACCATCAAGATAGTTTGACATGCATGGCGATAACTGCTGATTCAACTGTTGCTGTTACTGGGGCACAAGATGGATCGCTGCACATGGTCAGCTTGTCTACTGGGCAGGTCAAATCCTAAACTTTTTTTATTAATTGCGTGTCCCTTTCAGTTGTACCTCAATAAAATGATATTATGCATCTGATTTTCTACATCCATTTGTTTCATATGGCACCTACAGTCCTTTTCTCTATATAAGCTGCAAGCAGGGGTAATTTGGGTACTTACGGAGAAATTATAGTTGAGGTATCTAGATGGTAATTTCCATATCATGTAGGGTTTTATGAGATGTTTTGTGTGCACACTAGTAAGATAAAAACCTTTCTTCATGTATTTACAATCCCCTCCATTTAAGGAAAGTAGATGATATTAAACAAGAACAAATAATTGCAGACCCATCTGTGGTGGCAATGTGCCTATACATTTCCTTGTTTTAGTTGTGGTTCAAATATATGATTGTAAGGCTATTTTCCCTTCCTGTTCCAGGTTAGGGGCTCATTAGTGGGTCATACCCTTTCGGTTGAGTGCATTGGTATTTCTCCTAGGTAATTTACTTGTCTGGTACTCATATCGCTTCACACATCATCATGTTTTATTGTTGAGCAGGTTTCCTTATGTTTTGGTTCTTGTTGTGGTTTCAAAATCAGTTCATCATAGTTAAGGCCAGTTTCTGAATCTATTACAGTCCAGCACTGGAAATTTAACTCATCTGCTGCAATAGAAACTATGGCTCTGACGTGCCATGGCCGTCGGATCAAAATCAAATGGATCAGGTCAGGTCAACAGAAAACGGATCAGCGGAGTAATATATACCTTGATCAGGTGGCCCACAAAAAATACGGCATATCAATGCCATCTATATTATGGCAGCAGATGAAGAATAATGCTTCACCATAAAGTTTTGGCTGAGAATCATCAGAAAAAAAAATTTATTGATTGATCTGTTGATTAATTAATTGATTATTGAAAATTTCCTTTTCAATCCTGCTTACTTTAAATATAAGGACTTGTATAATCCAGGAATCAAAAGTAATATCTGAAATGAACAAATAAAATCATATAAAAATTGTTAAATTTTTTACGGAGAAAAGACAGAAAGGACTATAACCATTATGACAAACTTTGTACTAATGTAAAAGGACTAAAGGAAAAAGAAGATACAGGGATAACTAATGTAATATTAATCTACATAAAATGGATATGTAGCTTTGGATTTGCGGCAACAGGAGGGATAGATCGAAAGCTTATAATTTGGGAGCTCCAGCGAACCTCTTCTCGTTGCATTTGTGAACATGAGGTAATTTGTGAACAATTAAAATTATTGGTTTGTTCAATGCTGTCCGTCTGATGTACATAATACCTGTCGGATTCGATTTATTTTGGTTTTGGGTCAGTTGGGTTCAATTAGATTTGGTTTATGAATGATTGACTTCAGGTTATTCTGTAAACAACATTATAATTGTGCTGTCATTCTTACTTGGGACCAGTAATATTGAACAGCAAATATGTTTCACAACCATGACAAACCGACCAAACAGTTCTTAAAATAAAAAATAAAACTTACAATATCTTCTCTGTAGTTTTAGATATGACAATGTATCAAATTTGGTGCAATTTGAAAACCAATGACCATCCATTAAGCAGTTTGAAAGAATAACAATTTAGTTGTATCGACGGTTGATTGGTGATCAAGAAGTTTTCTAATTGCACCAAGTTTGACAAACAACTTATATAATAGGGAGAGTGGTATATACAGTTTTATCTTTTGTTGAATTTTGATAACTGTTTTATCCATTTGTCATGGTTTCCAAATTGATATGGGATTATTTCTTCCCTTTATTTATTTATTTTTCTTTGGGGGTTGGGTGGTTGCATGGGTTGGGTTTTGGTTTTGATCAAAATATCTTAACAATTATGAGTTGGTTCGGTTTTTGCTGGCATTTGAGTTGGTTGGTCTGGTTGCTTGAGCTTTATGACACAGTATGATGATAAAATAGCATGCCTGTGCCTATAGAACACAAATCACATATATCCCTCTGATTATAAAGCCATGTCAGTTCCCATCTTCTTGAAATAATGCCAAAACCACTAATTTCTCACTCTTTTTTGAGAAACAAGGTGATGAGTGGTGCAGTTATATGTTTGTTCGGCAGATGAGCTTTCCAATTTCTCGGGACAGATGATCATTTTTTGTTCCTTTTCTTGTCTTGCTTTTCACTAATGGTATATAACATTGGGGCAATTTGAACAATTTCACAGGAGGGAATAACATGTGTGGCATGGCTCGGCACAACCCAATATGTGGCAAGTGGTTGCATAGATGGAAAAGTGCGTATTTGGGACAGTTTAACTGGAAACTGTGAAAGAACTTTCACAGGCCGTAGTACAGTACAATCCCTGGCCCTAACTGCTGATGCTACTTCCATTGTTTCTGTCTCAGATGATGGTATTGCCCGTGTATTTGGCCTCTAGATTTTAGAATCGGATTACTTATAGAGTGTACTTTTAGGCAGTACTTGTTGGTCAATTGTGATGTATAATCTGTCTGTATTGGTTATAGCAGTTATTGCGAGGTTTTTTAATAGTTAAGGTTAAGAGAACTTGTGTTATTTTCTGTATGGAATTGATGATACTATGAAAATGATAATGGTATTCCAATTTATTGAAGGGATGTATTGATGATACTATGAAAATGATAATGGTATCACTTTATATGAAAATGAAATCATTCATGTCCTCTTTAATTCTAACTCTTTTAACTATTATTACTCGCATCTCTTTATATTTATATGTATTTTTTGATAAGTCAAATATTTGCCTGAATTTAGTTGCATATTAATGGGTTTAAATTGTCTCATGGTTTTTAATTTTCTTTTTTAAATAAAAAGATGGAATTTTCACATCACTTAAATGTATTCATTTATATATTCTCTTTTAGAGGATAAATTATCATCTCCAGAATAGTTTTTAAATCTTTCATATTTACCATAGTATCAGTTACTAAAGTCGCACATGTTGCTGTCTCTCGAGTCTCATGTTGCTCTCTCGAGTCTCAACTGGATGACAATGAGATTCAGACAAATGATGCGCCAACTGTAGTTTTGATAGTTGTTTTGTGTTTCAGATTTGTACTTGGATAAATTTAAAAGTTATGATTTAAGCTGGCACCAGATATACTACAAACTAAAAAGACACTGAGGAAACAATAAAGTTGACCCCTTTTTTTGTGACGAATTCAACCTACTAGGTCAATACACAGCAGCTTTAGTTTGATAATCTTAACAATGCAATTTTAACTATGTTCAAATATTATTGACAATTAAACAATAAATTTAAAGATATGTTACTGGACGTATAGATAACTTGGAAATCAAATTTTATGCAATTAATCATAACAGACTAATACATCCAACACCAATCTTCACGCTTGTACTTGCTACTAGGTAATCCATGGATACAAATGGTAAATTCAGCTCGAAACTATTGCTCCAATTGCATAACCAAAATGAAAACTTAATAACATAAACAAATAAACATACCACCATTTTTACATCCCATATTTAGCTTCATAAGAAAACTGCAACGATCTAATGTACACAGTGCACCAATAAGATCTTGGACACAAAAATAACCAATAATGTACTACAGGAGAGATTTCTTATGTATTATTTTGGCCTGCTGCTCATTTTGACAACAAAAAAAAAAAAAAAAGAACAGCCATGGACTCAGGCAGACTTGGTCCAACCCCGTTTTATCAAACCAAGCACCTTCTTCATTTCATCCCGGCATAGTTGATAGAATATAGGCAGGGTGCCTACTTGATCTTGTAGGTGGGGACGACTTTAAAGCCAGGTAGAACCAAAGTTTGCCACCAAAGCACAAACTAGCATGATCCCAAAAGACCACGGAAATTCAAAGTGCTTTGCATATGCGTTTGCAAGAAGGAAATGTGATCATTTATCCCATGCATGATCAGCACTTTTAGGATCTCTACCACATATTCATCACTGGGCCCATAAATGTGGCTTGCACATGCGGCCTTACATGCCAAGAGCTTGTCATCCCCTGTAGCACCAAAATCCGATGTCATGTCAATCAACTAACAAAATATTCAATAACCATATATTTAAATGAGTCAGTAGTTCATATCGTTTGAAAAGTTTGTTACACAAAAAAAAAAAAAGCCAGATTTTATTTGACTTGTTTGGTTTATAGGTTTGGATCAAACCAGACTAAATCAAACTGAATTAACACCCAACAAGACAGAATAAAATTATAATCAGCAGTGTCCTGAGTACAGGTGAGCCTCTTCATTATCATACCTGGAAGAAGGGGCAGGAGCCTCAGAGTGCTTTGTTCTTTTTCTCTACCTTTTCCGTTCAGTAGCCTTTCAAGTTCCATCTTTACATGTTGTGGGACACTGTTACATGCTCTAATAAATCCCTTTTTCCCAATTAGGTGCTCCTTCATCTCCTGCATCCCTCTTACATTTGTATTACAATAATTGCAAGTAGCTTCACTTTTGTTTTCTAGGTCAGGACCATAGTGTTCCTTCCACTTCAAACACTGTCGCTTGTTTGAATCAGAGCCTGCATTTGAAGCACCTACCAATAACCAATAATACATCCAAATATAACAAAGCATTTCCTTTTATCAAAACAAAATTCAAAGAAAAAGAAACACAACAAAACAGTGCTATTTAATATCTCGAAATAAACTGACTAGATTATCATGCAAGTTTGAGAAACTGTACCAGATACACAAGCCTGGTCAGACATTCTGGAATGAGCTTGAGAAGAGGAAGATATCTCCCTGAAATGTTTTTCTTTCCACCAGCGGAAACGTGTTTTCCAGGTGGCACGTGCAACCCTTTCCGATAAAATTTCAGAGATTATTATCTTTCGAAAATAATTTGTAACTTTCAAAAAACAGGATGCCAACTCTTCCCACACACTAGTTTTGACCTCTCTGCCAATACTAACCCCGTCATCTTGACCTACTGAGACTCTAGAAGACACCATTGCATCTATATGTCGAGGTATCATCTCCAATAACACCATCATAGAGTCCTCATCTGAGGCAAAGAAGAAATTATACATGACATTCAATTTAAATGGAAGGAAATCAGTATTTAAAAGAGAGCAGGAGCGAGGTTTGAGCTTGTACCACTTCTGTTCCTGTGAATTCTAATAAGGCCTTCAACATAGGAAGAGCATGTTGAGTCTATTTTCATAGCTGCCTGATAACAAGAAGAGATGGTGGCTATTTCCTGTGGAGCAAAGCACTCTAGGAATCTGGCCCTTAAGCTGCAAGATTAATTATGTTCTTTCCATAAGCATTCTTAAATCAGCAAGTATAAAGGTTAATCGCCAAAGCTGGAGCACATTCTTAGCTCAATCAAGTGTGTTACAGTACTGGCATAAAATTTTAAGTATCCCTACCAAAGCCACGTCATACAGAAATGCGAAGAATGTTAGAAAAAGCTCATACCATATTAACACATCACGTGTATTTTTTAAGAGTGACAGAAAAACTAACCTAAATGGAATGGCTGAATAATTGAGCCGACGGCACGAGATGGCAAGCTTAGCAGCCGCCTCTGCCACACGATCACCAAGAAGCAAGAGCTGGAACCATAAGCATACTCTTACTCAAAAAGCAAGAGCAGGATAACAATTTAAGAACAAAGATAAAATTTACAGATGGTGCTAATGGACAGAAAAGGAGAAAATACCAAAGTAACACCAAAGAATGACCCAGCAATTTTCTAGGTATCAGCTAAATATCAACACAAAAAACATAAATGAGAAAATTTCCAAAAAGTTGACCTGAATTAAGGGCACCAAGGCATCCAGTGAAGCACTCTTTGGAGGTGAAGAGTGCAAGGCATTGCTAAGACATTGCACCCCTTCTTCATACATTTTGTCCTTAGCCAATTGACGGTACTCTTGAATGTCATACTCAAGATCTTCATGCATCCGCCTCAATCTTATGGGCAGTAGACGCACATCCAGTCCTTTATACATTTTCATCTCATAAAGGATATAACCATATAACATAAATAGTTCCATATCACATCCAAAGAGGGCATTTAGAACATACCACGTACAAGAAAAACTGATGGATCCTCCAATCTTCCATGGCTGGTAGGAGAACCAAAACCGGCTTCTACATCACTTTGATAGAGGCCTCTAGTACCCCTTTCATCACAGCTCTGTATTTTCATGTCCTCAGGTAAGTTTCTGTACCAAGACTTGTAACAGATCATCCCAAGTGTCAGATTAACAAAAGGATTACCCCTTCGATCTGTGTTTTGAGCTAAATTCCCACGCAACCTAAACAAAATGTTGTGCATTTAATGAGGATGAATAACTGAATCTCGAGAGTTGAGAGTTTGTTGGGTCTGTGATTTTGGTACAGTTCACTCCGTAATGATATTGGTACATACAAACCATTCAGTTGATCAAAACTGATACATATTCTAGGTCCATTGTTTTTACTCCCTTATAGTTTCACTGCTCATTAAGCACGCCACAATTTGTGACCTCTATTTACTATTAAAAGTAGTAAACCAACTTACATAAAAGTACAAGTTTGATGAGAATCAACCAAAATATAAAACTGTACAAGATAAAGAGACAGAAAAGCAACAAAACAGACATACGAAATCTGTGCATTTGTGGCATAATGGTATGCATCTTCATATTCACCTTGTGAGAGGTAAAAATTAGCAACCTCCAGTTTAGCACTTGCAATCTGCTTATTCATATACCGATATCAAAACAAGCTGAATGAATTGAAAGATAGGCATGGGATAAAGACTGTCATTCGGCCTATCCAAAGTACCGACTAGGACCACCCTGGTCATCACCAAGATGGCACTGTTACCATAAGTTACCAATTTCTTTATAATTGCATAATTGCTAAAATTAAAGAACACTAAAATCCAAAACTAAGCCTGAAGCATTCCCAGCTGAAGCCTAGAATGATACAATTCAGCATCATTTAAGTGTCCAATTTGTTCATGCATTATCGCATAAATGACCAAAGTGAAAATCAATTTCACTTATCTAATACCAGCAGAGCAGTTAACTCAAATCTAGACAGAGTGCAAAGGGTATTAAGCATTGCATGCAAATCCTGCTGCTAGACCAACTGCTAAAGGTACAGAAAAATACATAACTATCTACGAAGCCCAACGTTCAGTTTTCAAAAATTAACTAAACAGAGAAGAAAAATGTGTGCTTACCATTTCAGGGCTAAGCATCTGTTCTATGTATCCTTCGAGAATTTGCTTGGCCCCGTTAAGAAAATTATCTGCATCACCTACCTGCTTTTCAATTTCGCAAGCAGCCTATTTGCAAACAAACACATAATCCACATGAACACGTGCGCTAACAAGGAAATAAAATAGAAATAAAATAAAAAATCAGACAAAGACACAGATTCGTTAATCAATGCCTTGAATTGCCATACACACGTCTATTCCATGGGATGGCAATCGGGTTTCTTAATTACCATGAACAACCGTCGGAGCTGTTTGTCGCTGAGTGTTCTAGGAGGAGATCGGAGGAGCAGGCTGACGACGCCGGCGGCGTCTTTCCATTGATGGAAAGAGAGGAGTTTCTCTAATAGATAAAGCAACTCTCCACGATGATGCGAGACAAGGGGCAGGGTAGGGAGTTCGCCCGTTTGGCGCCTTCGTTCTTCGTGTTCATCGCCGTCGTTGTCATCGTCATCATCATCTTCTTCTTCTTCTTCTTCTTTTTTTTCTTCCTCCTTCAATTCCCGCTCAAGGGTCCATGCGGAGCCGTTGCTTGTCGACTCCATTGATGCCGAGTTAGTAGCGCTACGGTTAGGGTTCAGAGAAAAGAAGGAAAGGGTTCTGCGGAGGCTTTAAGAGGTGTCGCTGCCAATTATCCTGAGGTAACTCAAACTTTAAATTTAGATATAAACCGTCCGATCAGAATCCACACCGTGGGCTCCGTAAATTTTAACCGACCCTGATTGACTGCATTCTGATCGTACAGTCAGGATACAAATCCAAAATTTAAGTTACCTCAGAGGAGCCGAATCCATGGCGCGAGAATTATGTTGAACTCATCGGAATGTGAATAATATCATCAATTGATAACTTAAAACTTACTTTGACCCCTCCCCTTCCCTCTTTAATTCTATTGTAATTTTGATAAGTAAGAATTGTTATTTTGTATTTTATTTGAGAGATTGGTTGTCATGAAACATTCTAATTTGTCTATTTTTTATTAAAATATTAAAATTCTTTATTTCTCTATTTTTTAATTAGAGATAACTATTGTCATAGTAAAAAAAAATTAAATATTTAAATTTTCCATTAAAATTTGAAAATTGTTTATTTTCCCAAAAGAACAATCTCATTTACTTGTTTATTTAATCTATTTTTAAACATTTTATTTGAACTTATTATTAAATTTTTTTATTTTAAGATGAAAAGACTAATTTATTATTTTCTTCAAAGAAACACATTTTTATTGTCCAAGTAGGATCAATATTAAAGCCATTAACTTTAAAAAAAATATCAATGTTTTTTTAGCATTCTAATCAATCAAATGTTGCATCCTAATGTGTAAATTTCTACTGAATTTGTATTGGTAAAAGTAACAGATTATCAATCATCTATTCATCTTCTTCGTTAAGTTTCATTTTGCAAAGCACCTAATCAAATTGGCTACGAGAATTTTTTCAGTCCATAAATCAGTTTCTATGAAATCGGACATTTGTTGAATTTATTTGTTTTCTATAATTATAATAAAATAATAAGAAGTAATCTACATGTTATTTTATATTGCTCATATACAAAATGATGAAATTTGATACAAGTTATATCGTTGATCAAATACTTGAAATTTATAGTAGTCAATATTTATATTTCTCACGATTCATATTGAATGATATACGATAATTATCAAGTAATATTAAAATTCAGTTAAATAAAAATTAATACACAATTAATTTATAAAATAATATCATGTCTACAAGTACTTTTATCCTTTATCAATTAAATCCATCGTGATTCATTCCGGCACCAATTCACCAGCAGTATTGGAAGTTTCCAGTTTCAATGGACTGGAGATGATCACCTCTTTTACCTTATCAGTATCTTCCCCAAGAGCTCCAATTTCGAACTGGACTCATGGCGCTCCAGCCACTCAACGCGTATTCCTCTCTCCGCTCATTACCCCTCTATTCTAGCTCTTATACCCACCCAAATCTCATCTCTCTCTCTCCTTTCTTTTTCGTCACTAAACCAAAACCCCATAGAACCCTAGTTATTCCATGTTCTTCTCCCGCCTTCTCCCCCATTTTTCTCTCGCATCTCGAATCCCACCAACCTGAAATAGAACAAAGCAAACCTAACCAAATTGATCCAAAGCCAGTCAGAGAGCCAAACCCGGACCCGCTAATCGATTTCTTGAAGGACGGGGTGTTGGGCTGTAGTTTGTTTCAGGATCAATTGGAAGAGTTGAACGATATTCGAGACACCCGGTTTGAAGGAAACCGACAAGATCAAGAATCTGGATCAATCGAATCAAGTAATGTAGAGAAAATACTCGAGATTGCGAGAAATTTGCCTAAAAATGTGACGTTGGGGGTTCAATTGGGGGAATTTGGGGGGACTGTTAGCGAAGCAGATTGTTTATCTCTTTTGAAAAAACTGAGTCAAGAGGGTTTAGTTAAAGAATGCCTTTATTTGTTTGAATGGATGCGGGTTCAGGACCCTGTACTTGTCACTCCCAGATCGTTTTCAGTAATATTCCCAGCTCTAGGCCTGGCCCGCATGTCGGAGGAGATAATGGTTTTAGTCCGAAGTGTTCCCCAAGAAAAGCAGTTTAGACATGCCTGTGTCTATAACTCAGCCATTTTGAGCCTTGCAATATGTGGCAGGTTCGTAATGCTCTAAATTTAGCATTGGTTTGTTACATACCAAAGGTTATGGTACCAGCTGGTTTTTACTGGTATTGGTTTTGAATGGCTTGTAATTTACCAGCAATGTATGTCAAGGCAAGTAGTGGTACCTGACAAGTGGACTCTTTTATTTTACCTCGATGATCCATACTTGAACCATTTTGATGGTTCATACTAGTACCTGTTTGCTTGTGTTATGTTGGCACGAAATTCCTCATCGTGCAGTTGATTAGAGCCACACACACAAAAAAAACCCTCTATTACTATTTTCATGATATTACTGTACCAGTACTGGATCAGTTCAATTGGTACATGCTGCTGCAAATCATTCGTTCAAAAAGAGCAACAGCTAGCTGAGTTAAAATTCGAGTAAACAAAAATGATAGAGATGATGTTTATTAAACATTGTAGTGGCCTAACTAATATGAATTCTCAACCAATACCTGATAGTTTTATACTTGTAAATTTCAGATATGACTATGCATGGCAAGTATATGAAATACTCGAATCAAACAATATTCAACCTGATCACATCACGTGCTCTATCCTCATAACAATTTTGCAAAAAACAAGGGGTAAAACTGCAAAAGATGCATGGGACCTATTCCAAAGTATGACACGGAGAGGTGCTAAATGGAGCCTTGAATCAGTTTCAACCCTTATCAGATCCTTTTGCCAAGAGGGATTAACAAAAGAAGCCTTGATTATCCAATCTGAAATGGAGAAGCGAGGGATTTCATCTAACACCTTCATTTACAACACTTTGATGGACACTTATGTGAAATCAAATGTTGTAGCGAAGGCAGAGGGGTTATTTCGAGAGATGAGAGAAAGAGGGATAAAACCGTCAATAGTGAGCTACAACATTTTGATGGATGCTTATAGTAAGAGGATGCAACCTGAGGTTGTAGAAAGCCTTATTTCTGAACTACTGGATTTTGGTTTGGCCCCAGATGTGAACTCATACACGAGTTTAATTAGTTCATATGGGAGAAAAAAGGATAGTGAAATGGCAAATGATGCTTTTTTGCGTATGAAAAAGGAAGGCATTCACCCCAATACACATGCTTATACGGCTCTCGTACATGCATATTCAATTAGTGGTGGGCATGAGAAGGCGCTCATCACATACCAGAACATGGTACGGGAAGGAGTTAAGCCTTCCATTGAAACATACTCGGCCTTGTTAAGTACATTTAGGCGTGTTGGAGATGCACACAAAGTTATGGAGATATGGAAATACATGATGGAAAACAAGGTTGAGGGAACTAGGGTAACGTTTAACATAATTTTGGATTGTTTGGGGAAAAACGGTCTTTATGTACAAGCCAGAGATGTTATATGTGAATTTTGTAAGCTGGGCATGGAGCCCACAACCATGACATACAATATATTGATAAATGCATATGCCAAGGGAGGTCAACACTATAAGATACCATCATTGCTAAAAGAGATGACGACCCTCAAATTGAAACCTGATTCAATTACATATCTGACTGTAGTTTATGCGTATATTCGGGTGCATGATTTTACCAAGGCATTTTATTACCACAAAGAAATGGTAAGAAAGGGTCTGGTGCCTGACATGAAGTCCTATGCAAAATTAAGGGCTAGTTTGCAGAATATGAAGAAAACAAAAAATATAAGGGATCGAAGTGCCATTTTGGGGATTGTCAATAGCAAGTTTGGGATCAAAAGAAGGGGGAAAAGAGATGAATTTTGGAAGAACAAAAAGAGACGAACCCGCATTGCCAGGCTTACTGGTGATTCATGAAGAAGGTATGTGTAATCATCATGGCTTTATGCCTGTATTTGTATATTTTCTAACTTATTTGACTGGGAAAAAGAAGAAGAGAAACTTGTGGTGAGTAAAGTTTTCAGTTTTCTCTTGAGCTCTGATAGTGATCTTCATGTGGGTATAATTTGCTTTTCTTTTTTTTTTATTGTGAAACTTCCGTGACATAAAACAGTTTTCATGTAATTTCTAAATAAGAAGTACGCATTTTTTTTTTTACTCTCACAAAGATATTACTTTTATTTTTTTCGAGGTAAATGGTACATTTTCCAATCATAGGCACCTCCTATAAGTATATATCTTAGGCCGCTCTAATTAATATCATTGAGATCATCGTTATTTTTTCATAGGAGACACTAATTTTGGGTGAGTTGAGTAAGGTTTTGGTAAGAATTTGTGCACAAAAATAGACCAGGAAAAGAAAAGATGGAGTCACAGGAGCTTAATCAAATATTATAATTTTCTAATCAGATGTTCCATCAATTGGTTAAATGGTTATTACAATTATATTCTTGACGAAAAGCAATTTTATTATCAGGTAGACCTAACTCAAGTATTTGAATTTATTGTGAGAACAAAAATATAAAACAAAATCAAATATTAAATAACAATAAACTGATAGATACTTAGACATTAGATAGGTTCTGATATTTCACCTGCCATTCTGCCAATTGGTCAATAGTTCAAGTGCGCCAACGTGTAATAACCCCAAAATAAAATGATAATTATACTCTCTTCTTATGTTTAAATAAATGATTTGCTGTATTTGAAATCTGTGAACAAATCTGGAGGCATGTTTATACTTCTCTCGGAAAATTAAATGAAGATTGAAAAAACACATTCTTTTTTTCAGATTGACCCAGCTTTTTTTTTTTTTTTTTTTTTACTTTAAGATAAATTTTCCTGTCAATACTTGCGCCTTTATAAATAAAATAGATTTGTTTGATCTGACAATTGTGTATCATTATTTCATGCTTAAAAAAATAAATAAATTGCTGGAATAAAATAAGTGAACAGAAAAATTTGGGACCGAAGCTTTTGATCTTGCAGCAAGGTAAAGAGGCTTAAAAGACCATTGTAAATTATTTAAAAAAAAAAAGTTTTATGTTTTCTTTTAGATTTTATCCTTGTAGAGAAGAATTATTGAGGTGCAGTATGTCTGGTCTTGCGTTTCTATCAAACATGTCATGGGTAGAGACACATCACATGCCTTCTCGTAGCCTAAATGCCTAATCATCCATGTCTCAATCAATAGCATGTTGCCAACTCTCCAACTATATATGTATAGGTTAAGGAGAGAGGGGTCCATATCCATAACAGTTGCATTTATCATAATAGATATTAATTTCATTTGCAATTTCGTTTCAATTGTAAATTCTATTTGACAAACTCATTTGCAATTTCAGAGATGTATATATGATAAATTTATAAATAGAAATAATTATTTTAGTTAAGTTGTTTTCAAAATGTTATATTAAAAAATATTAATTCTTATTTGCTTATTCCATCTCAGTAAGTAATTAATTTCCGGAATAGATGAGAATTTCTTTTTTCAGTCTTTGAACGCTAAAAACAATTAAAATTAATGAGGAGGATTCAAATGCCTTCATTTTTTGTGTCTCCACCATGCCTCAATTTTTAAAAATATTAATATATCAAAATTTAAATCATAAACGTCAAAATAAAACCATTATATATGATCTATGTTATTTTCTGTCTCGTAAAAAAGTATCACATTTCGATTTTGTTTTTATATGAATCAATCATTTAAAAAATCAACGTTTAGAAATTATCCACATTAGTACATTTTTATAAGCTCTTGATGACAATCAAAACATAGTTGAAATGTCACAATTTTTTAAACGTGCATAGCTAAAATGATGTAGATCATATTCAATGGTTTTATTTTGACTTTATATTTTAAATTTTGAGTTATTAAAGTTTTTAAAAATGAAGGTACGATGAAGACACAAAAAGTAGAGACATTTGAACCCTCCTCAAAATTAATTACATGAGTGCTGTGCTATTCTAATTAACTTTAAATTAGTTTCAATTATTTCTATTTTACTTTCAATCTATTTCATGAAGGTAGAAGCTCTTACATAATCAAACTTTAAGTATGAAGGCAATAAAATTAGCAAACATAAAATCACGAACCAAACTCAACACATCATGACTTGCCCCCATGTCATTTTTTGGGGTCACTAACAAGCCGAGGTTGAATCAAAGTCCCTCAAAAATATACCACAAATTACATGAGCTAACTAATAGTTAGCACTTAGAACTCTTTTTACATGAGAGGGCCCCAGCTGAAGTGGTGATGGTCCCCACGAGAGATGACGGACGGGCCCCGAGGCTGGAGGCCCTGGCATAGCTGGAGGAGGCACCGGCGCCAGATGGGGTGAAAAATGCACCGTTTAACATCAGATCGCCCGATGATCGCCAGTTCCATTGCTTCCACTCGCTCTCTGAACTATCCTCGCGCTTAGTTACCTACACAGATTTATTGCAAAGTATCAGTTTGCTGCATTGGAATATTATCACAAGAAAAGAAAAATAGTATAACAACTTCTTCTTTTTTATTTCTCATTCATGAGATTAATAATCTATTATTGAGAAGGAAAATGTGTAAACATATTATCAGCCTTTGATGCCATTTTTACTGTAAGATAACATTTCCCCTAAAATATAATTTTTTTTTATTTCTTGAGAGAGGAAATAAATTTGGAACTGAAGGGAAAAGCGGTACCTCCTTCGAGGAATCATCGTTAGGCGCAAGGAAGCGGTTTCCCTGGCTGTTGATCGTCGGGGCCGCACTTCCACCGATAGCATACATTTCCCAGTGTGTGTAGTCATTATTCACCACATGAAAATAACCATGCCTACACCTACATTTTAGTAACAGATCCATTCTCAGCCAATTGTACATGTTTGCAAATAAATAAGCATTAATCAATCAGTGATCATATACTACAAAAAACCTTGATTTCATTTTCAGAATATATCTGGATATATTTAGTGCCCAGTTGTTTGAGAGGGTTCAAAAGAAGCTATCATTAGTGTCTCCTCTGTTTGATGAAGTCCCATCAAAGAAAGTTGTGAACCTACCTTATATATTAGGCAATTTAAATGATTAATTTGGTCTGAGGCTGAAAAGGACAATGCCAT
This sequence comes from Carex pumila, assembly GCA_033356055.1. Taxonomy (NCBI): domain Eukaryota; kingdom Viridiplantae; phylum Streptophyta; class Magnoliopsida; order Poales; family Cyperaceae; genus Carex; species Carex pumila. The sequence goes on from JARJHM010000840.1 coordinate 75,726, forward strand.
GATTTGAAGGGCAAATATGGACTCATTTGTAAGTTGTACATTTAGAAAGGGTTTCTATAATTGGCAACCCAAAGCTGAAAGAGACCACGCCATAATTTGAGGGGGTAAACACTGGTCAAATTGGTCAAATGTACCTCAGTTTACTCTTTGCTTTTCAGATAATTCTAATTTTTTTATTAAGGCTTTCATAAAAAGAAAAAGGAACAGATAGATTACCTAGGCATCCTTTGGATGAGATCCTCTCCAAAGTGGTTGAATGCAATGGTGACTTGCATGCTTTTGTCTGACAGGAGCGCATCACTGTGACCCAACAGCATGACCTTGTCATGGTGGCTCATGTAGTTATTTGAAATCGTTATGGCGGTTGAACCGTGGATCGCATCGATCAGTCCATCAGTGCAGGCTGACAAAGTGCAGTGGTCCACCCAGATGTGGCTTGCACCGAAGATTGAGACCCCGTCACCGTCCGATCGGGTTCTCCAGCCGTAATGTCCTGGCGAGTCACGCACGTACGCATTTCCACCCGGCTTGCAGTCATGTATGTGCAGCCTGACAGCCAAATTATCAGCCACAAACCTTTAATTGGTTTTTAATTTTGTGTGTACCTAATATGTTCTTGTATATTAGAAAAAATTTATGCAAATTTCGTTTCATTGAGGTCGGATTTACAAAAGTCATCATGTGGACCCTTAATTAAAGAGAAAAAAATTTCAATGACTTTTAGTTGCAATGGAATCACACAAAAGTGTACTAAATTTATCACTTTGTTGGAAATCTCTTTCACATTGACCTAATGAAATACATATATATATAAAAGCAGATTACACTGTATAACTCTGTAAAGAAAGTCAAATCAGTTCAAATCAAGAGATCAAGAGGCTGTGTGCATACGTACCCATGTATGATCACATTTGTGACATATTGCAAGGTGAGGCACGGGCCGCCGGCTATGTGCACGCTTGCACCGCGTCCATCAAGCGTCTTGTAAGAATTCATGATCAATTCCTCCTTCAACTTTATTGTCATGTCCCGCGCAAACACTATCCATAAAGGATCCTCTTGTATCACTGCATACCTTAGTGTACCGGGTTTAGGATTAACCGGGTCATCATCACCGCTGTCAGTAACAGTGTAGATTTTTCCATCCCTACCCCCTAGTGCATTCTTGCCAAACCCGATTGCACAGTCAGCAAGTCTCTGACGATTCTGGGCCCAGTCAGGGTCGCACCTCCAGCAGTCGTCTACTGGGTTCCCGGTGCCACATGATAAGTAATTATTTAGCCGCCTTCGGGACATATTTATAGCCCTGTAAGAACTTTTCAGCACTCAGTTGAGACAAGTTTTACTTTCAGTAAAATTGATTATGGCATGTTTTTCTGGTGAGAAGAGAAGTCCCTTAGATTTGGGCCCACCGGTATCATTTATGTACGTAATTCTCAGTGAGGCTTAATACCATAATTAGTAGTTTAGTTTTTACTATTTTACATTCTTCTTAAGGGTTTGAATAGCTTCTTTTTACCAGAATAGAGCTCAAATTTCATGCAAATTAATTTCAGCATTTCAAGTGGTTTAGTGAACAAGCAACTCAACACCAAGCCATGGGTTCCATGACTTGCTGTTAGTTCTCTTCCAATATATTAATAGACTCTGTTTTGGAGGCAATTGTTTTCTTTCAAGAAAATGTAGTATCCATGTTAAATAGGTAGCTAGTTCTAAAAAAACAAAAATATTGAATCCAGAACTTTGCATATTATGAAAATTAAACCAGAATCATTGTCTACATTTATAGAGATTGATTTTGAAAAGCTTTGTTAATAGTGAACTTTTTGGGGGTATAAAATGGAAATGTACTTGCCTGTGCACTTCCTCCACTATGACTTCAGGATCTGAAACTGCTGCAGCTGCTAAGTTTGGTGGTTTCAGACGAGAAGAAGAGGTTGAGATTATGAAAAATGAGATGGAGAACAATGTGAAAGGTACTATAAGAGAGATTGAGGGAGTTGCCATTCTTTCGTGGGGTGTGTGTGTGTGTTTGTTGTGTGACTGATTAAGAGGGAAAGGGAAGAAATTTCATGAGGTGAGGCAGAGAACGAGGTTGGTATATATAGAATTTAATAGATAGGCATAGGGAGGAGAAAACAAGCTGATTGAAATTTGAAAGTATGAAACTAGGATTCTAGGAAGATCACTGTTACAAAACCCCAACTTGTATCCCAAATTGTAATAGATAACATGCTTGGTGTAAATTGGCTTGTTTCCAAGTTTTCAACAGATCAATTCTTCTACTGTTCAATAATTAATTGTTGAGATAGACTTAAAATCTTCAAATTATGGAGTGAGTGAGGTATGGTACTTTGCAATGCATAGTTGGGTTTGTGCCATGGATTCATATTTTCATTTTCACAATTCAAAAGGATGATCTGAACTTTTCAACATGATTTTTATATGAAAATGTACTTGCACACTAAATTTTACATTTTAAAAAAAATTACTAATTTTTTTTAGATAGATAGAATCTCACCACCTTGGAAGATCCATAATCTTTAGACCATGTGGTTTCTGCTTATCTGAAAAAATAACAAAAAAATTTAGAAAATGTAAATTTTCAAGTATATTTTCATATGAAAATCATGTTGAACGGTTCAAATTGACTGTTTAAAATTTAAAAATATAAATATAAATCTATAGCACAAATCTACCTGAAGCATTGCAAAGTAGCATATATGATCTCACTCTTATTAACCAAAGATCAAAGTCTTAAATAAGCCAAAGAAACAAGTTCGGAGTCAATCCTACTAATAGTGTGATCTATTTTAAGGCAACAAAACAATACAATTGTGTTATGATATTATTTTAATAAGACTGGGCCTACATGTAATTTGTTTTCCGGAACTCGTTCCATTTGCAGGTAAGTTGAGACCTGTCTCTAATTGTTCTATTTTCAAACCTGACCAAACAGTTGTTCCATATTTGCTTCTTTGTATCCAATTTGAAACATTGCTACATATATGAAACGAGATATTTATTGCCTTGGACCAACTAATAGATTTTATTTTATACAAATGAGGAAAAGTTGAAACCCAATTAGGTTGCTCGTTCCACTAAATACTTAGAGCTTCTCCAACGGTAATTACTTATGGATTGCTTATGCTGATGTATCAATTGTTTTTGTAATTACTAGGTTGTATAGCTATTGCTTATTTAGCAATTGTTGAAAATAATTGCTTAATAAAAAATTATTTTCTTAAGATAAGTTGGCTAAATGTTTAATTCTCAATTGTTAAGTTGATTGCATCAATGTAAGAGTGGGTTGCTTAATTTTAAAAAAAAATTATAATTGTTAATTTAGCAATTAATTTCAATTGTTAGATTGGAGATGCTCTTACCAGTTACCTCATGATGAGAATGTATAAAAATTCAAATTGTATGTTGACGCTTCAATTTTTTTTTTTTTTTTTAACGTTACTAAGTTTTATGGTTTTTTTAATAAAAACTTTAGTGAGCACTATATTATTTCATATTAGTGCTCAGATGCATGCTAATGGGCCATCAAAATCATTAACGGGCTCTAGACCTGAAATCTTTAATTGAATATCCAAATTTGCAAGGAATTATGTGAAATTTCAAATTTATATTAGTGGAGGTTGAATTACTTTCATTTTTTGTCTCTATCATGTTTGGGTTCAATTATTATTTTTTTTTGTGTCTTCCATTATGTCTCTGTTTTTTTTTTTTAACAAAACAATTAAAATTTATATGTCAAAATATATATTTGATTTATATTGTTTTTTCTAAATACACAACTGCACAAAAAATACTGAGATTTTTAATTTCGATTTTATATGAATCAATAAATTGAAAAATTAACATTTATAATTTATCCACATCAATGTGTTCTTACAAGTTCTTGATATTAATGAAAACAAAATCAAATTGTCGATCTTTTATGTATGCATAGAAAAAATGATATAAATCATATCAACGTTTTTTGACATAAGTTTTAAATTATAATTTATTGTAGTTCTAAAAAACGGTATGATGGAGGCAGAAAAATAGAGGCATTATTTTTAATGTTAAAAAATAGAGATATTTGAACCATGCTCTTAATGTGAACAAAATAAAATCATTAGATGCTATATTATTTTCTCTACGTATACATTAAAAAATGATCCTTTTTTTATTAGAAAAAAGAGAGTCAATAGTTCAAATATACATAGTTCATTAGTTCTGTATTTATTTATTTTTTCTACGAAAAAATCTTTTTATTTGCCTCTGTATAAGGTCCAGCTTTGGAAATGAAATAATACCAGATACATTAGAATTTTGCTTGAATAATGGAGTTGCTTGCATTGCATGAAGTGTATGTGAAGGTTTATCATGATAATTTTAAAGGTCAAATTATGAAATAATTAATTTTAAATTAACAACAATTAAGTGATTGACAGTTATATTAAACTGTGTGCAACTGTATGCATTCCAATTTCCACATGCAGAGGGTAACAGTTATAGAACCTCACATGCTAATGTCAGATATCTTTGAAAAAGCTCCATAAAGGGTGCTCTTTAAAGGCACCACATAGGTAAGGCGCAAGGGGATATAGTGCATTAATTTTGATGTACTTATGCTACTAAGCACCCAATATGTGCCCAGTGATGGATGCTGATATGATAAGCTGTGTGTTTCAGATTTATATTAGAGTTGCAATGCATTTTGAATTTGTCGGAAGCAAACATTAATCGTATTTTTTTTGTACGTTGTTCCAGAAAACATTAATTGTATTCTAAATTGAGATTATTTGATAAAAAAAAACTGTTTTTCTTTAATGCATGAAGAGGTGAGGTTTGCTTATATGGCCGATGTTTATATGTTATTTTTTTCAAACTCTTAATTAATTTTCTTAAAAATAAAGCTAAAACATTGTAATATAAATAGAGGTGCATAGAAAAAAATATATATCTCAATTTATTAGTATTAATTTTTATTTATATACTCTTAATTGTCACTTCTAAAATCTAATAACCCACATAATAAATAACATATTGTAAAACTCCATCAGTTGGGTACAAGTTGGAGCGACACATTCTTTTAATTCAGAAGCTCGCTTGTCGGTGGTGGCAAGCTCTTCTCTTCTAATTCATAGTAGTGTTTTTTGTTCTTGTGTGAAAACGAATGCGATCATCGTTTTGTGACTTGTGTCCCAACCACTCATACTGTTAGTGAACTAGCATTTACTATTTCGTCGGATATTCTTTGTTAAACTTGTATAAAGGTCTCCAAGTTGAACCTAATTATTCGACTCTCTTTTGGATATCTATTTTGTGCTTATTAAGTGTTTTATATAGCACTTGTTGAACAACTAATTATTGAAATATTATGCTGAGCGAGACATGAATAGTATTAAAATAATAAAAAAAAATTATACCAAGTATGAGAGTCAATTTTACATTACCCAAATCATTTTGCTTTAAATTATATAAAAAAATTATGTATAAAAGCAAAAAATTTGAAAAAACAATGTTGGGTTGTTGCTCCAAGTTGTTCGGGGCGAAACTCACTGAATAAGTTGATGTAATGAAATTTTATACTATGGAGGGCTAAAAGATTTAAATACTTCTTATAAAATATATAGAAAGTGAAAGTGTTAATTTTTAATTTATAGTAGTGGCTAAGCCACTCTTATTAGACTCTAATCCGTCCGTACAAATTGCAACAGAAAAAATTTTCTCCGGTTTTGGAATGTCTAGAACCGGAACAAAAAAAATATTTGCGAAAAGTTTGTATGAAACCGGGAATTTAATCTTCAGTTTGGATAGATTTCAAAAGTTCTCTATATGGAGTGTAGATTTTGAAATTTAATATTTTTTTTGGATATTTATAAAAAAATTGGCATGTAAAATGCCATTAACCTTAAAAAAAAAGAAAAAAAAAAAAAAAAAAAAAAACTCATGTAAAATGAACGTAAAGTAATATCCAACTATCATATAGATAATTTGAATTGATGGAAGCTGCTATTTACATAAAATGTAAATAATATATTATGTAGTAGCACATAGTTGATAACATTTTAATTTAGAAATGTATTATATTGACAACAATCTTACTTGATAGTACTAGTCTTGATAAATTGATTATCAACAAAATATTTATCAAAATAAAAAAAATAATAATATAGATTAAGTTTAATTAGATAAATTGTGCAATAAATTTGGTCCAATATTAAAATTAATTAGCCATCCGTTAAGCAATTTACAAAATTAAATTTTACCGACACCCAAATCACAACTAAATGATTTACAAACTGTATTAAATATAATGCACGACTTATTTAAATTATTGAAAACCTGCCTATACTTATTTTTTATTCTTTTAAATTAGTGTCCATTATCATAATTGAATATGACAAGTCCTCACTCCTCACTGAATATATTGCGTGACATATCATTTGCCAATAAAAACCATAAATGTTTTTAAGAAACAATGTTGCGGGACATCATATATTGCGGTTTTACGAAATCATAAATGGAGATCACTTTCATGAATCCGTATCACCCCAGATACCTGAGGTGCAAGTCGAAAATCCGGACCGTTCTTTTAGCTTGATGCAAATCTCAAAGCAGCCCCCTACAGTTACAATAGCTACCATTGAATTTAAACTTGATAGAATTAATCTGAACCATTACTTCTTTTAAATTGTACCTTAGGTACGTGGGCAGATACGCACTCAACATTTTAGAACTTGGGCAAGTAATATGGTATGTGGAATCTCAGATCCTAAAAAGAGGCTCGAACAATATGTTGCCCTACAGTTACAACAGCTACCAATTAAATTTAAACTGGATAGAATTAATCTGGATTGTTACTTCTTTTAAATTGTACCTCAGGTACCTAGGCGGATACGCACTCAACATATTAGAACTTGGGTAACTAATATGGTATGTGGAATCTCAGATCCTGATCAAAGGACAATATGTTGCCCTATAGTTACAACAGCTACCAATTGAGTTTAAACTGGATAGAATTAATCTGGACCGTTACTTCTTTTAAATTGTACCTCAGGTATATGCACTCAACATTTTAGAACTTGGGCAAGTAATATGGTATATGGAATCTTAGATCCTGATCAAAGGCTCGGACAATATGTTGCCCTATAGTTACAACAGCTACCAATTGAATTTAAACTGGATAGAATTAATCTGGACCGTTACTTCCTTTAAATTGTACCTCAGGTACCTAGGCGGATACGCACTCAACATATTAGAACTTGGGCAAGTAATACGGTACGTGGAATCTCAGATTCTGATCAGAGGCTCGGACAACATTTCATGAATACCCTAAAAAATTAGGAAATTATGTATTTACCCTCTATAATTCATAATATCATATTACCCTACTAAAACTCACCCATTTTATTGTTCTTTCTATTAAAACTCATTTTAAATTTTATGAAGTACCGGTTTTATACCCTTCATTAAAAAAATACTAATAGTAAAAATATATGTTTTCTAATTGGTTTGTTTCTAAGGGCAAATGAGTCATTTTTCTACTTGACGTTTAAACGAGTATATACTTAAATGTCATTGTGTAAGCATTAGAAGTAGAAAAATGACTCATTTGTCTTCGGAAACTATTCAATTAGAAGATTGACATTGTTTTAAAACATACTAGATTTTTTTTAATGAAGAGTAAAATAGATAGTTTTAATAGAAAAGACATTAAAATGATTAAATTCATAATATATTTTTTTAATTTAGAATAATAAATATGATATTATGAATTTTAGAGGGAAAAGTACATATCGCCCCCCCTATTTTTATTCAAAACAAAACAACTCGCAAGTTACTCATAGAGAACTCTCATGTTTATGTAAAGATTGCTCAAGTGAATGATATACAAGTACGTCACACTTCTTAGTTTTTCCATAAAAGTTTCATTATTCTCCGAATCTGAATAAAAGGCCTCAATAGAAATATTTACTTAGGTGCTAAAGATAGCATAACTGCATAAGGTCTTTCGTACTAGCTTTAAAAACTTATCATATAAACTTTAAATTTTGATCTAAATGACTCAGTAAATTAGTTATATAATGAACTTGTAAAATACTAACTTTTATTATTTTTTTAAACTTCTTGACTATCTTTTATAATTTATGAAATATGACAAAAAAGCTTAAAAATAAAAGAAAATTGTCAATATTTTAGACTATTTTTGGTCATATTTCATAAATCATAAAAAATAGTAAAAAAAATTCAAATATAGTAAATATTAATATCTTACAAGTTTATTATATAACCAATTTAATAATCTACTAATTCGAAGTTTGAAGTGTATACGATAGCTTTTCTAAGCAATAGCATGGAAGGCCTTTGGCTATCTATAACACCTAAGCCTTTTTATTGGGCGAATTTCACATATAATACCCCTCAAAACTTTCAAAATTATGTATTTCTCCTCTAAAATTTGAAATTATATATTCCCCCTCTAAACTTCAAAAACTCACAAATTATCCATTTTATTGTCTTTTATATTAAAACTCATTCTAAAATTTTAAAATACCCATTTTACCCTTGATTAAAAGCATGTAAAGTCCATCAAACTCAAATTTAAATATAAAGTATTCTTATACCGTTCGATCCGCGTGCATTGCATTAAGATATGTGCGTAGTGCTTCAATATTCACGCTAATCTAGATTTGTGCACAACGCTTCAATATGCGTGCGTGTTCACATCAAGATTTGTGCTACTCTTGCGCACATATCTAAAAGTAGTTTGGACGATAGATGAACTGTTCAGATTCAAATTTGAGTTTGATGGGCTTTATAACCTTTTAATAAAGGGTAAAATGGGTATTTTATAAATTTAGAATTAGTTTTAATATAAAAAGCAATAAAATATATAAATTTGTGAGTATTTAAAATTTAGTGGGGAATACATAATTTTAAACTTTAGAGAGGGGAATACGTAATTTTGAAAGTTTTGAGGGGTATACGTGAAATTCCCCCTTTCTTTTATATATCCACATGCAACTTCAATTTTTATTTTATTAATATTTTCCTTTTCAACTACAGGTATCTAGGTATCTGGTGTAATAAATCTCAATTTCCACCAATGAAAAGATAATTATATATGTTTACTATGTAACTAAGATAATCAGCTAAGCAAAAGAAGAAAATATTGAAATGAAATCTCGGGCATAAGAAGATAGGCCTATTAGTTACTTAACATTATCTAAATAAAAAATAAATTATAAATATAATTTCATATTAATATGAAAATAAAGAAAGCTATCCAATTTGGGTTGATGTCAAAGTTATTTTACTTTTCATCAAATGATATAAAGTTTTCAAAGATTAACTTCTAATAATTTTTAATTAATAATCAGTTATATACTAAACTAATTCAAATTTAATATACTCTTATCTAAATAATAGAAAGGACATCTACAATTTCATTTTTAATTTAGACAATATTTTTAAAAATATAGAAGAATATGCATAGTAAAAGACTAATATAAGTTAGAATTATCTCTTACATAAATCTCTATTGCGTCATGTCTTCGTTTCTCCACAGGAGCAGATCTACTAGTACTGAATGAGAACTAATTAACCTTTTTTTTTCCTCTCAAAATTTATGTATTTATATAATATTTTCTATATAATTTATAATAAAATCTCAATTCACCATGAAAATTTCATATAATTAATTCTCATAGTTTAGGATGCGTTTGGATACACTAGAGAACAGCTAGAATAGCTCCTGTTGAGAATAGTAGATTAAGAATAACTAGAATAGTTACTATTTAAGAATAGCGCTAACTCAAAGCTATTCGGAAGTTGTTTGGATTGAACATTTAGAATAGCGAGAACAACGAATGAACATTTGAGATAATACGTTTGCTATTCCAACTTTTTGTAGGAATAGCGAGAACAGCAAGAACAGCGTTGTTCTCGCTGTTCCTGAGTATGTTTGAATGGATCAAAACAGTACTATTCTTGCTGTTCTCGCTATTCTCGCTATTCTCGCTAAAAGTCTAGCTCTACTCATATTTGTTCGCATTGAATTATGCCACCTATGCAAATTTGGTTGGGGTCAAAACACAAAGCCTATGAAATAATGAACCGTGAAAATGAAAAAAGAACATTGAAAAACAATATCATGACTTTCGTATCGATTGTTCGTCAACACATGTATTGTGCCTATTACCAGTTTTGTCTCCAAGTTTCCACCGCAAACTCCGCCTTTGATTCATAGCTACACATACTTTACAAAATAAAACAGGCGTCAAATCCTATTCCTATATTTGCTATTAATTAATAATTTAAAAGTTCCACAAAAGTACAAAAAAAAGAAATAAACGCATAGCGAGATTTGAGCGAATCTTAGACGTTGTTCCGGAAAATATGATCGAGGTATCTCATGTGGAAATAGTTGTTTTCAATATTGTTTCGATTTTAATGAAACTGTTTTTGTTTAAAACAAATTCGGAAGCAATGTTACAAACATTGTACCCGTACTCGTATCTGATTATTGATTTATCATCGGACATTTTAAACATTCTGATAATTAAAATTTTTTTTTCTGATTTGGAAAATTCTGAATTCCTTATGAAAAAATTGTTTTAGCAAATTTTGATATATACAATTTTGGGATGCGGGAAAAGATAAGATGAGATAAAATCATAAAAAGATATGTAATAATAGGCACAATATTGCGGAAAACCATGGTGAAATGAAGAGGCAAAAGTTAGTACGCCTTTTTATGGGGTTTTTGCATGTGTTCCTTGAACAAAATGATATCATATTATCATCTGTATCTGTTCTCAAGATTTATTTTAAAGTGCTCAAAATTATCCTTTTGTTCTTATCTATAAAGATTAAAGATAGATAGTGAGATGCAGTGCGTGCAGCTTAGTCCTTTAGCTTTTTATGGAATTAATTAATAATTTTTTTACAATGTTTGTTTCAATATCAAGAATAAATTTACACGCGTGCCGTTGCTTATCTAACGAACTCCACACATTGAAAGGAATAAAGAAAGCTTCATGCCTTGCTTTCATGTTTTCGTTTGACCTCCAGTCGTACAACTTTTAACCCTTTTGAAAGCCCGGATAGCATATATTGACAAGCTTTCTGACAAAAATAGGTTTCATCAAAATTATGAATTAAAATTACACGCATGTTCATGTAAATCTTGTTAAGTAGGTCATTCCAACAAGCACTTGTGAAAAATATTAACGATTACATCCTATCAGTTTTCAATCAATAACAAAATGAGCTTCCCAATGACACCCAGTTTGCCACCTAAATGATAAAATACAACTTCAGCTTATTTATTTCTACAAACTTAGTTGTCGTGATTGTGAACTGAACTAAGTTGGGGAGTGAGCTATGGTAATATACTTACAGATCAAATTTTATATTTTTTTAAATAAGTAGAAAATAACAATAACTGCTCCAAATATGATTCAAATTTTCCACCTATCTATACAAATAGCAAAAACATTCTAAAATCATATACAAATTTAATCTAACACTTCACATATAGACATCATATTTAACGTTCAGAACTCAGATAGACTGTTTAGACATTAAAAATAAAAATACAAGTCCATAGTATGGGTCAATCTGTAATATGAATATTACCATAGCCTCACTCCTAAGTTGGGTGTCAAATTGTTAATACATCCACTCCCGCAAAATATGCCTAGAATAAAGCCTGTATGACCAGGTCAACAAACCCTCATTTATCTAGATTAATAGTCGTACGCATCATGAAGTTGATCACGACAATAATTCGTCAGAAAAAACAAAACAGCAGCGGTAATTTAATAAAAAGGAACATAGTGACAAAAAAAACCCATTGATAAAGAGATCCACAACAAATTAAACAGTCACCCCCATATAACAGGCTTTCAAGACCAATACACTAAAGAGGAAAGCGCCTTCCAGATCCCAAAAGGCTAGGAAAATGTTCTGATAAATAAAGAGCACACTACAATAAAATAAACCTGACGCCTTTTCTGCCAACCAAAATTTTTAACTGTGTTCTGACAAAACAAAATTAGTAGTCAGTAGGGGAAATGACATCATCAATCTTAAGGATCATTTTCACGACCTTGAGTGGCCAAGAGGATCTGTTGTTGCTTTCCGATTAGGGTTTCGAAACACGTTCTGCTCTTTCATGTTAGTTGTACCAACATCGTTGCAATCTATACCGCAGAACGGATTGTTCTCCTGAAATAACAAAATTCAAATAAACATTTTTCAACTAACAATACGACTGAAATGATTGCTACGCATTTTTTTTCTTTTGTTGAAAGTAGAGGCTGCTGGTTGTCAAATGCAAGCTATGCAATGATCTTAGCTCCAGTGATACTAGAGCCAACATTATTTCCTAATACTTTCCAAATATCATTGTAAATCTACTTTCTGACTCCAAAAAGTGAAGCAAAGGACTAACAGGATGGTTGATTTTAACATTCCAATCGACTACTGAAATTTTTTAAGAAAAGAGTTTTGAGTTTTCTGCAACATTCAATGTTTTTTTTTAACTTTCTCTATCAAATTTCCTTTACATGCATCATACATAACAGACCTTGATTTGCTGAGCTTTGACAGCTGTAAGTGTATCAATTGGTGGGAGGCCACTGTTCTCAGCCAGAGCCAATGGGACATGATCCAGTGCCTGAGCAAATGACCTAATTGCATACTGACGTATATACAAGGAAAGACAAAAGGAGAGAGAGCTAGAGTTAGTATTTATAACTTGTGAAACAAACTATCGGAACCCCTTTACAAAGAACATGTCTGAATTTGAGGTATTTCTGCATTAACAAGAACTATTAATAACAGGTATAGAGCTAGCTGATATTTACATTTTCATTCAAGGCCATGAAAACATGTACGTTTTTGGCCCTACAGAAGCTCAATATATCATAGAAACCCTTGCACTTCCAAAATTTGTGGTTATCCTTACAGATACACTTGCATAGCAATAACACAAAAGCTTCACCCCAAGGAAAAATGAAAAGATGAAAAAAGACACTAGAAGGAATAAACAACATATGCCCCTCCAAAGAAATAATTGTTTCCTCAAAGAGGACAGCATCCAGTTTCATAACAGAAAATTGATTCTGGCATAGTTGATATTCTGAGGAGCTTCTCAAAGATGCGGCAACTAATGTTAAGTTCTAAGGGCTACACTTGAAATTTTCCTTGCAACCAACATGTTTTAAGATTTTCTAAAAAGCTACTAACATCACCAGCAAATCAGAACTAGAGCATGAGGGGGAAGAAATTCATACTTCTTAGAAAGAAAATATAACTACAAAAATTACCTGTTCAACACCAGGATAACGATCTGCTGCAGCCTCAACAGCAACAGAACATGAAATCTCAGCAGAGCCACCACCATAGACAATTGAATTGTTGCGAATTAGGTTCCTCGCCACACAAAGGGCATCATGTAGACTACGCTTTGTCTCTTCTATCATCATCTTATTTCCTGTTATTCACACAAATTAATTGTTTATTATTTAGGCAGTCCCACAATACCTGGAATGAACTTGCACCAGTACCAACAACTCCCCAATTTTTTAATATACATTTAAAAAAATAAATAAGAGAATGTTAAAACTTTTAATGTATTTCGGATGATCTACACAGTTACAGGTTTAGACTGCAGTAAGCAAAGTATGCAAATCAATACATACCACCACGAATGAAGATTGTGACAGCCCTCGAATTTGCACACCGCTCAATATAGAGCATGCGATCTTTAGTAGTGCCAAATGATTTCTCTCGCACCACTCCAGCCTGGTAAAATTATTTTTATTAAGTGTAATAAAGTAATTTGGCAAGCAGCTAAGGGAAAAGAAATCCATAGAAATGTTGAATTTGAATGAGAAAAATACCTTTCCCAGCTTCTCAGGAGTCAGCTCTTGGAACCTTGGAACAATTCTTCCACCTGCAGTATAGAGAGAAAACATTATAGACAAAAGCATGACTCACAATTAGTAAACTCACTTTAAGACAAGGTTACGTAATTCTGCAGAAGTTATGCATAAACTCACAATTAGTGAAACTACAAATTACTCCATATCATAGCTCAGAATACTTCACAACATCATTAATCATACACTTAAACCTAGCTAGTATTAACACTGGTAAATAACAACTACTATTACTAAAAAGTTTTAGAGGGAACACACCAAGTCTCAAATATTTACAAAAAAGGTTGAGCATGTCCAGAAAAAAAAAATAACCTGTTGCAATAGCAATCAACTCCAACTCAACACCACCAACCCATCTGACAGCTGGCAGATTGCGATGCATCAAAAGATGGTTTGCTTCATCATCGAAACCCCACTGACAGATGACAAGGGTGGCACCAACATCCTTTAAAAGGGGACAAAAAATGTATTAGAATAAGAAAATAAAAAGTTCCTAACATTGTACAAGGAGACAGCAAAGAATTCCTGACCATAAAGTGGTAATTAGATGAAAATATAAGAGGTACACAGCATACTCCTGGTTTTCAAACTTTTGGCCCTTTACTGGGTCCCTTATATATCTTTTTCATAACATGCAATTAAGCATAAACAGGCTCATAAGTAGGCTTAAGGCAAATGAAGGTCGACAACCCACCTTTGGGAACTGGCAAATACCATGTAGTTAAAAAAAGAACTCCAGACAGGCACAAATAATAGCAATATTTGTAGAGAAATTTTGCACATCCCTGCCTCTCAACCAAGAGAATAAATAAGAAACAACAAATTTTAGAAATCTAACCTTGCATTTCTGGACCATCTCATCAAAGTATTTCACCTCCTGCTGCCTGAGTGTCTGAAACTTCTCAACACTGTCAATATCGACCTTATGCTTAGTTTTTGGCTTCGGGGGCTCAAATGGGCATGTCAAAATGGCTATCTTGGCATCCTCGATGTGTTTTGGCATCTGTGGGTGGCTCATATCCTTGTCTACCATTATCCCTATTATTAAGAGCTCACTCAAATAAATATGGTATCTATGATAACAGATGATTATTGTTCATAAGATTCCAACAGATTCCTATTGTGAAATATTTTTTATTTGCAACTGATGGACAGTTACTTTAAGAGTACAACTCAATATACCATATATTAACTCTGTATCTTCTAATTTGCCACCAACTTTGCCTTCCACCTTGATCAGGTCAAGGTTCACATCTTTCCTCTCCAAGTCAGCAACAGCAAGAACTGCCTTCACTGCAATTTCAGCAAGTGTGCGCTTGCAACGGTTGACACTGCAAAATTCGATAGAACTTCAGTTGGCAAGTATATGGACATGATTGCATCTACTAAAATAAGCAAAACTAAAAGCAAATCATACAATTATTTTCTAGTACTGTATGCCTCTAGTGATCCCACAATGCTACCATGGAGGTTAAAAAATTTAAGTTCTGCATATTCACCATTTCTATCGTGCTATGTTACCAGTACCTATCAGCAACCACAAAACCTCAATGTTGATCCTATAAATTTCTGCATTTAATGTAGCGCTATGCTTTATGCCAACTATTCTCAAAATTAATAAAAAATGCATGCTATTGATATTCTTTGTTCTTTTGTTCCTATGTTTTCATCCTGAACCCTAGGTGCATAGACCTCATCAAGCAAAAAAATTGAACACGGTCATAAAATATGACCCCAATAACCCATAAAAAGTAAGCCTGTTATGAAAAAATGTAGATTAATTACTCAGTATTCAAGTACTCACATCTTGGAAGACAAAGTGGTCATGCATGTTTGAACCAAAGGCTCAATGTTATCTGCACTGAACTCATACTTTTGAGATATTTTCTCCAGATGCTCAAATGCAATCCTCGAGGCCATCTCATAACCCTCGGCAACACGAAGCGGGTGGATGCCACGTTCTAGAAGCTTCTCTGCCTGTTCCAGAAGGGCACCAGCCATGACCACCACACCAGTCGTGCCATCACCAATTTCATAGTCTTGGCTTCGCGATAGTTCAACCATTAGTTTTGCAATTTGATTGTCTACATCCATTTGCTCTAGTATGGTTGCACCGTCATTTGCTGGTTAGAGATAATAAAAAAAAAGTACAAGCTTAGAATACAAGTTATCCTTGGGCTTTTTGTAAGATGGCAATATAATTCTCTCCAACAAAAAGGCTGAGAGGGTAAATAAGTTAAAAAATTTAACAGGTAAAGCAGGACATATAATTGTATGGTATGAAACCACCAAATGATAACGCTCCTCTTTGGGGTATCCACATATGCAAATAAATGAGCAACTATAAGGAACAGGACAGGGAATGCTAAATGTAGTATGGCACAATAATGTTGCATATGGCATACACTGCTTAATATAGTTGCCATTTCCCAACTAGATAAATCAGCTAATAAAATTATTGATTCTCTTTCAGAATTTGGTAATTTCAACTTCATTAACAACTACTTATGAATCGTTTTTTGGCCTCCACCCCTTATCACAAGTCTCCGATCAAACAAATCCATTAGCTTGCTGGTCCGTTGGGAATTCTTCGAGCTATAGCAGATGGGACTAAATTACTTTTGAAAGAGGATCTCCTCCCATCTCGAGGAGATATTCGTCTGTTTAGTAAACTCTTTAAAATTGACCATCAATTGGTCAGATACAAAAGTTAAAGAAACAAATGCAGTTTAACTTGGTTAAGGGCACAAGTGATGACATGCCTTGTTTGTACAAGAACAAACAGAAGTTAAAAATCATTTGACAGTTCACAAGTTCTATATGCTACTGGTCTGATACAAAATTTAGAGCTGATTTCAGAATGATGCATGGATAGAAGCACTGATAACTAATTTGCGAAAATGGAGGTGAAAGACTTAAATCTATGAACAGTGACTTGAACTTATTAATTTGGCAGATGGTATTACCATATTAACAGTTTAGCTTAATTTGAAACTAGCATCTAACCTATATTTAAGATTAAACAAAAACAAGATCAGAATAACCAGGCCTTCAGAAAAAAAGGCATAACAGTCCATAATTTCTTTCCATCCGCCCACTAAAATTATATAATGCTAGATAAGATCTTCTATCTGAAAAATAACACCTTTGCTTTTTAACCATTTTCAAATTTTGTCAAATAAAAAAAAAGTACATAAAGCCATGATCCCACGAAACAACTGACCCTCAACCTCGACCAGAATAAAACAAACATGAACATCAATTTCCACCTAAACCCTCACAAATCGAGAACAAAATCTTAGATCAAATGCAAGAGACAGCGACACTCCAGATTTAAACAAAAACTTCAAACTTTCAAGGATCTATAGTTCAACTTCCATATCCAGACAAATCTGATCAAAAAACGAAATGCTTAGAAACTTTAATGAACCCATAAACACAGAGAAAAGAGAGAGGGGTAGTACTGATGATGACTTCACCGTCGGGGGACTGAAGCATCTTGTCCATTCCCTTAGGACCGAGAGAGGTCTTGAGGATGCGCGCCACCGCACGGCCGGCGGCGATGTTGGCCTTCTGCGCATCGAGTCCGCGTAGCCTAGTCTTACTCTCCTGTTCCCTCAGTATTATAAAGGGCCTCCCATACTCGTCGAACGCAAGCGCCATTTTTCTTTTTCTTCTTTTCTCTCAGAGTGAGAGAGAGACGGCGAAACGGGGAGGGCTTTCTAGACTCCTGGAGTCTGGACTGGAACGAACGAAAGGGAGGGTTTTTCTGTCAATATTTGCTAGGGTTTCAACCAGGGGTATAGATATCGGCAGAGCTAATTTAACACCACGCAGCGTACAGCGTATAGAGACATAATGTAAAAATATTACTGATACGCTTTGTTAAATCAAACATAGATCTGTCAATATCTTTGCTCTTTTCGCTTGCTTTTCTTTTGACGGACTGGATGCATCTCTCGGATTCTGACGCTAGCTGGATCCGGGAAAGAAACCGTGATGACGTCCATTACCACACCAAAGGTAACAAAAATTTTGAGTTGGGACCACCACCGTTCGATCTGCTCTAACACGAATATTAAAGAGACCTCGTGCATCTACCTAGTACTGTTAATGATTCAAGTTCGAGCGAGTTGGGGTATGCTCGTGTTCGGTTCATTAAATTAATGAACGAATCAACATAAGTTGAGAAGACAATATCGAGTTGACAAACGTACTCGTACTCAACTTGTTTAATGCTTGAGTTGACTTGTGCTCGTTAAGAAATTAAGCCTATTGACAATTTTGAATTTTGTTTTGGGTTTTCCGTTTCAAAACTAGACAAACTTATCAATTTTGTTTCGAGTTTTTGGTTTCAAAATTAGACAAACTGATAGTTGTACAACTCAACTCAAGAATTACAAATTACTAGTTAATCAATTTCAACAGTGTCTTATATGTATCCACATAAAACAAAATATTTACATACCGGTTTGAATTTATTTTTGTTCATCAACCCAACCAACATGTCTTAGTGTTGCAGCTTTCTACAAAATTAATGAATAATTGCACTGTATAAATTGAGAACTACTTAAGATTGGATGTAGCATGATTTCATGTAACTCATTTCTTAACGAGCGAGTTAGAATATGCTCATACTCAGTTCATTAAATTAACGAGTAGGTTGATAATAAGTAAGTTATTAGTGAGTTGTTAATGCTTTCGGCGAGCGAGTTACGAACAAGTCACGAGTTATGAGTGATTTACTCATCCCTAGTTTTATATCATACCGAATTGGCTCCAAATTCTTATCGGACGGTCATGATTTAAACTCAAATATTATGTTACCTCAGGGAATGGGGACTCGGTTTGGTCCGAACTACATTTGTTGACGTCTTGGCTTGGATTTAAGTGAGCAGCATGACAACCGTTTGTTTCCGGTCTTATAAAATCGATGGACCTAAATTTCATTATATTTTAAAAAAAATCTTGAAATTATATATATTTTTAAAAAACTCATAATATCATATTTATTCTTTTAAATTTTTAAAATTCAAGAATTTATTCAGTTTATTACGTTTTATACTAAATCATAAAACTCATTTTAAATTTATAAAGCTCTTATCATATCCCTTATTTAGAAATAAATATGTAGGTAGATTGTCTATCAAGTGTGTTTGACAGGTTATTTAATTATTTAAATACTTTAACAAATAATTTTAAAGATACCAAACGCAATTCTTCTTCTAAGGTGAAGTAAATTTAATGAGCTCCATGTATATTTTAAACTTGAATTATCAAATCTCTAATTTCTGATACTTCTTATTTTATCATTGTATTTGTTACAACTTACAAAGAATAATTTGATTTGTTTAATTAACACTTTGCAAATATCCCATATTGTATGGAAAGAGAAGCCAAAATTGATACCTCTTGTTAACTAGTACAAATTAACGACAATGCTTACATTAGCAAGGGATGATTAAGTCTTCTTGAGCTTCCTTACTCATTTTTTTCTAAACATTAATTCCTTGACATGAATTAAGAATCTCTCCTTTTAACTTTTTTTTGCCTGAAATTTTAATCTTATCCGAATCTTAAGAAATCTCTACTCTTGAAATAAATCTATTTAATGTCTATTTATGAATTAAGACAACCGAATACAAACTCTTTAACTTAAATTTGATTCATCCTTCCAATTTGTTCACCTCTCTCTCTTCTCCCAACTATTCCAATGTAACACAAACATAGAGTGGTTTCTATGAAAAAGTGCTCTTCATTTTATAGACTGGTAAGAATTTCAAGCTCTTACTTACACGCAATGAATTGCATTTTTTGAGTTTTAGAACATCTCTATCTCTAATTTTTTATGGATTTTTAATCTAACATGACGGTTTTTATTTCAATTTTAGATATGTACCTTAGTTTCTTATTTAGAAATATTGGACAAAGTTTTTTATTAAAAAACTGTTTCTAAACCCCACACTGGCCAAATGATTCACTTAAATTATTTCTCTTTTCTAATTTATTGTTAACACGGCTTAATAAAAACTCTAAAATTAATTTCAAAAATATAAAAATTTAGAAATTTTAGAGGCTTTAATTTCTACAAGGTGGTTAACTGTTATTTAGAATTCTATAAAGTTTTAGAGACAGATGCTCTTAATTACACCATTTTTTGTGTTCCAAATTCATTGTTCCTTTGTACTCAGATTACTGAACCACATGTGCTACAAATGTTTTTTTTTTTTTTTTTATGTTTCCGTGTTTTTATTTATTTTTAGAACTTATATGTCAAAATAAATTGTTTGTTAAATGTGATCTATATTATTATTTTTATATACACATAAAATGTTATTCTTTTGTTATTTTGTTTTTATAAGAATCAATAAGTTGAAGATTCAACATTCATAAATTATCTATATAAGTGCATTTTTGTAAGCTCATATATAATACTAATAAAAAAATAAATCAAAATATTGTAATCTTTTATAAGTGCATAAAGAAAATAATATAAATCATATCTAATAATTTTATTTTGATATTTGAATTGAAAATTTTGAACTATTCAAATTTTAAAAACAAAGACATAATAAAAACATGAAATTAAAGGCATTTGAACCTCTCGTTTTCTAATGCTAGAAAGGAATCTGTAGCCTCGCTTTCAAAAATTTCAAGAAATTTATCTGAAGGGCATTTAACGTGTCAACTTGAGACCTACCTTGATCCCTAAAATCTATTACAATGGGTCTAGTGTTCATTTGGCATTTTGAACAAAAGAACAATTGTTGGTGTAACTTCAAAAGGATGGCTAAGTGTTGGACACTAATTGTGAAAAAGAAAAGAAAATATCTTTCTTTGTTTTTTTTTTTCCTGATAGGAGAAGATGGTTTTCATGTTGTCAATAATTAGAATAACCTCTTGACGTATAAATTTCTAATTACTTTTCTTTGGTTATTGTTTTGTATTTGCTTGTAAAACCTTTTACCATTTATTTTATTTAATGAAAATTATTGGTTGGTAATCGCCAAGTCGCCAACTGACTTAAAAAAAGTAACAACAGATTTTGGGATGATCAAATATCATAAACAATATAATGTACTTGAAATATTGGTTTTAACTGCTTGCTTTCTAAAACCTTGCGACAATGGATGACACATTATTTTTAATTGGAACAAAATTCCAAGCAATTATATACACAAATCTTCCTGGTTTGGATTTAACTGTGTACCAGAAGGCACACTAATTGTCTAAGCTTTGGATTTTTGGACCATTTTAACACCAGGATAGCTTAGTAAAAAAAAAAAAAAAAAGATATGAAAAAATAATTTGGCAAGGTCATTAAATTCATGGTCCAGCAAAACCAGCATTTATTATTGCAAAATTTGACAATAAATACATTATATCAAAGACTACATACTAAAGTAACTATTGGCCTAGAAGACTGAAGGAACCATTTCATCAATCAAAATTAGTCTGGTAACCATTTCAAAATCAAAATTAGTCTTAAGGTACAAGTTGGATTGAACTGTGCGCACTGCCACATTTGAGTATGGAAGAAGGCGGCAGCTGCATGGTGCATATCTTGTGCACGGTCACGAAAAATGGGAATTGATCCTCCCATCCTTTGTCATTCAATACTTCAAACACCTCTTGTGCGGTCAACACACCCTTAAAAAATTAGAGAGATCATGTTATATGTCAATACGATATATACGCATCACTTTGCCAATGCAGAACAACATTTCAACTGACATTAATACCGGAACAATTGAAGAAAAGTTTGTGATACTAGGGACAGGTACTCTACTTGCAGGATCTTATGGTACCTATGCTAACCCTAGACTGTATCTGATGAGTACAGCACAAATCTGGATCGCATGCTTGGCCTCAACTAAAATAACAAGTTTTCTTTCCATTTTACAAGGGAATATAGAAGCAAAATCTTCTAACAGGAGATATGCCAATATTAGTGAAGTTGAACTTTCATATGTTATTATCATAGTACGACTGTTTCAATTATTAGCACAACTGTAAAAGCACAAATGAAAACTTTCTATGAAATTTCCTAAGAAAATGATTATATGTATAAATGCAAGATTTTGAGTTCTACATATATGAAACATATAAATATAATATTAGCCAAATAATTATTAATATAATTTTTTTTTTACCTGTAGTTTCTGGCCTTGCAATACTCCTTCCTCAAGCTCATTGAAAGATCTATAGCAAAGGAAACCAAACATAAATAATAATCTGAATATTTATTATATTTTTACGAGCATATGTCTCCTAGATTTACCAACCCATTGATTTAGAACTGATATATTAATGATGCATTTTGTTGGCTTTACTTTTTTTTTTTTTTTTATTCGACTCTGATGCTATTTGGCTTTATCTTCGAGTGGGAATTCCAAAAGGCCAGACAAAAGGAAGATTTCTGAGGAAGTAGACAAATAAGAAATTATAACTTGCATAGGCATATCTCTAAATTCAAGTTAGTTTTTCATATTTTTTTACTTGTTGCAGTATTTGTTTAGACTTGAGATTGCTACGTGGTTTGTCTTTGACTGGGAATTTCAAATATCCGAACAAAAGGAGGATCTAGGAAAAAATATACAAATACAAAAATTACATGGGCATATCTGTAAAATTAAGCAAGTATTCATATTTGTAATTGAAAAATATAAGTAACTTTAGGATCTTTACTTTTTTCCACTGCTTCTTGCAAAGGCCTCAGCTACCCTTCTGTTCCTTCCCCCATCTAGACAATAGCACACAAAATTATGTAAACACAGTTGCAAATGAAAATACCAAAAAAGGGAATGAAGATCAATGCTATTTCCAATTTTGATCCTCTGTAATTTAAAACACATCATTTTGGTCATATTAGGCTGAATCATTCATGTTGCGGGTTCCACTGAAACAATGACGAAAAAAGATGTGCAAATTTTAAGGCAAACATTGATGACCCAAATAGAATACCTTTGGGTTGATCTTCTGGCATATTTAGTAACTTCTATTTTGAAAGAATCAGGAGGGTTTTCTGTAATAGACTTTGCTGGTAAATCTTTCAAACTTAAAATTGACCACATTTGTAAAAGAAGAAGACGAATAATATTCTGACAAAATAACAAAAGACGGATACTGATACATACAACACGAGGCAATGAGATCAGCCACACCGCAGCTCTCAAAAAACGTGCTATCCTTCACAGAAGGAAACAACAATTTGGAAAATGCTCGCATCTCCATGAATCCTAAGCGGATTATTGCAGCCTAGATAATTTGAATAGCAGATTGTCAGTCAAAATGAACTAAAATTATTTTTTAAACATTACTTTATAATAAGCATAAATTTGCAGAAGAAACCAAAAGCTTTTGGTAGGCAGGGAAAATTTTGATAAAGATATGCTGATACTATTGCGAATTTATTATGGTTTGGATTTGAAATTAGCACAAAAGGATCACTCTGCTGCTTGGTTTATGTTGGTACCCTGATTGCATGCACTAGTACCAAGGGCTAACCAATTCGAGACAGTACCTTCTGATCTAATTTATTGCCACTCCTTTTTTCCATCAAAACTCCATCCAATAGAAATTGTTTTATGAGCCACTTAATCACAATGCATAAGTAGAATCAAACCACACTGGGAGAACTCTGGTATTGTCTTACTCAATACTGTGCTGACTACTGACAATCACAGATCTACCAATAGCAACACAATATTTTAAGAGAAGTGTGACACAAAATTCTTTACTTTCTCAGAATACAAGTGAAAATAAAGCAATTAGAAAACTCCTACATTGAAATGTGTACCTTTGTATTGTTTCCCATCTCCAAACCATCCACAAGGCCTAAAACAACACCCAAACAAATGTAACATGTCAGACTAATGTGTACCCTTGCCAGTACATAACCAATATATTACTCTGTCATGTTATATTGACCGAAATATTATTAATGCATATCAAGTAATCTAATAAAAAATACCCCCAAAACCAAAAAGTATAGGTGAATATCTAATATGATTAATAAAAAATAATAATATATAATATGATGACTAACACTGGCCAGCAATACAAACTGGTTTATCAATAACCTTTTTAACCTTCAGGGGGTAGAGCCGTAGAGGCAGAAAGTGGTGGATATTATTTGGAAGTCAACTGAAATTTTGCAACACAAAAATTGATTAGTAATTTAGTATCTTCATAATACCTGCTGCTATGGCAACCACATTTTTTAAGGTTCCACATAGTTCGACTCCTATGCTGTCCTCTACCTGCACACACACTCACACACGCACACAGATAAATAGTTAAATTCTCTCACAGATAGGATTATTATTTTATGTCCTTTTCTTTTATCTTCTTTTGTAGATAGTTTTTTTTTTTCCTTTTTTTTAATTGCAAAGGAAAACAGAAAACTAACAACAGAAACAAGGAAATAAGGGGTTGTGAACAGCTGAGCCCATCTATTTGCAACTTCCTTGTCTTCTGCATATCCTATTGTTGCTTCACTCAATTTCTCCTCTGCAATCTACGACAATATGTGAAGAAAAAAATAGTAAGAAAGAAGCATAACATACAGGCTGCATTCCTTTTAACAAAGTAAGAAAGAAAATATTTTTTTTTTACCACTATATTTAATCCATAACTAGCTACATTTATATTCTCCAATGACCTAATTGTTCTCACAAATGCACCTCCAACGGGATTTTGAGGGCGACTTTCATGAGGAGATTGATATACCAAGGGCTTATTTAATGAGGACACCAGATTATTGTAAATGCTGATGCACAATATTTGTACAAGAAGTTGATAATTCTTGTTTGTGAGTATAAAATTAAATTTTGAACATTGTTCATGGGAAAAGCACTCACAAAAAAGAACAGTGGACGGTATGATGTAATAATAATATGCTTGCCTCATTTGCAATATTGGCACCCATAAGAACACAGCAGTTAATACTGAGAACATCTGAAATTAACTTAGAGATCATGCATGAGCCTTCTTTTTTCACTTCCATTCCCTTAATTAGAGAAATCGCCTTCGCTTTGGGTTTGATCTTTCCAACAAGCCTCTTGCAAATTCCCTTGGCATATGAATGTGGGGTCACAAACACTAACATGTCCGCATCTCTTACTGTACCCCCATCCCCACAAAAAAAAAGTTAAATTAAATAAATAAATAATAAAATAAATAAAACAAAAAAGGAATAAAGATTCAGTGAATACTCAAAAGTGATTCAATTATCAGATCTCAATACAAAATTAGGTCGAGGTTACTTGTGCAAGTTCAAATTATAAATAAAGATCACCTGTATTCTCCAAGTCTGGATCTGCTACCACATTGGAGCCAAGATTTATTCCTGGCAAATACTTGCAGTTCTCCTATTGAACAAAACACAGTTGCAATATGCTGTACCGTTATATCTGAGACTAAGAAGTAGCAAATAATTTAAAGAAAATCAGGAGCTCTGGATAGAAATAATTACATGATTTTCATTGATGGTTTCAGTTAGTTTATCACCAGTCGGAAATGTTTCTTCATAAACCCACATCCTCACTTCATCTTCAAATTCAACAAAAACAAAGTACAACAAATTGATTAGTTCTTATAATTTTAATTTTAGATTCTTTTGCAATTGTGATAATGGATTAACCAGTTATGACAACAATCAATGACAAACAGAGATGAGCCACTATTTTGTTTTGAACAGCAAATTTTCACAATATAGAATTTCATTTCTAGCCTACCCCAACTTGTTTGGTACTACAGGCTTTGTTTTTGTTGTATAGAATTTCAACTTGGCTCAATAAGCCTATTTGGTGGTAAAAAGGACTAAAGATGGAATAGACAGATTTAAGGGTCAAGAGCAAACTATTGCATTTCAGTCATCAATAACGACACACTTAATCCCACCATGAAAAATTCTCTAACAATTACCAAATGCCACTAAATTGTGGTATGATGATGAACTGATAATAAACAGATAGTAATTTTTCTGGTAAAAAAGGATGAAATACAATTACCATTAAAAATGTTTTGCTTGATAGTGTTAGATGCAATTATCTTGGCGGCAACGCTGCCCCAATTACCGCTACCTATCACCGCCACCTTGTACCCTCCTTTATTTTCCATTAAAGGAGACATGTTTAATTCTTCCCTAGGGTTAGACGGGATTAGGAGGTGAAGGGAAAGAGGGAGAATTTTTTTTTTTTTCTTTGGGTTAATTTGAGGTAGTGGGATGAACACCCCTTAGCATTGAACTAATCAGCGAGCGTTATTTCTTTTTCAGTAGTTTCGAGGCTTCAAATTGCTGTAAAGAAAAGTAAAAGAAACGGAAATCACGCCACGTGGCTCCAGTGCGTATCCTCTGAGATACTTCATATTTTGCGTGACCGACGTGTCCGGTGTCTATTCGGGGAAACCGCAGGGGCCAATAGTATTTGAGCTCCGAGATTCATGCAGAATGTATTTGTATTTGAACAGCTAGATTCTCCAAAAAGTCACGCAAAATAAGAGATATCTCAGAGGATGTGAATTCACGTGGCTCGGTGGCTGCACCACAGCTGACATCCTCTGCAACGAAGTACGCATGTTAAGCAAGATCCGACCGCTCGATCTCACTGTGATCGATTTCGTACGAATAGTGTGTAGATCGTACGGCAAAGAGATGAGTAGTAGACTAATAGTCGATCATAAAGGTCCCGTCGCACCGTTCTCTTCGTTTTGACACTTTTACTTGGATCTTTCACGACGCGTAGTACGAATTTGATTTGTTGGAGCCACTCTGGCACTATCTGCACCGACTTCGAATTCCCTAAAGTAACTCAAATTTAATGTTTGGGCCACACCGTCCGATCTGCTTTGGTACGAATATTGAAGGGACAGTGTGTCCCCCTTCTGAGCGGATTCCAAAAAACAGGCCTTTATTTGGGCCTACAATTCTTGGACAATAATGGGCCTGTTTAAGAGTGAAAGAATGTAACCTTAATAGATTTCTCTTCTACATTCCGTTGTAAAATTTTGATTGTGCAACATATTAAAGGACAAAACCAGCCGTGCACGTCAGGTATCCCAATTAATTAAAGTTTATTTAATTTATTGATGTCAGCGACTTAGCCTGTTTATTACAAACAGAAGTTAAAATAGGCAAAGGTAATAACTTAATAATAATTATTGAGTGAGTCTATATATGGTATGCATATCACGATTTTTTTTCCAAAACCCAAATATCAAAGTATGACGCCTTCCAATTTTTTAATTTAATAACAGAATTCTAACTTAAAACATAACTGTTGCGTTATATGATCTTCTATTTAACATGACATATAGTACCAAGATTGTTGAGTTGTCAGATACTATTCCTATCCTGTTCGGCAAGTGAGCAAAGAAAGGAATCGAGTTGCATTGTGAAAATGAGAAAAGTGGAATTGAGTTTGTACTTTTACTGTCAAACTCCAACTTTTTACACTTTGGTTCCTCCTCTATTTCTTTACGAGAGAGGTCTCTATTCCATGGAAATGATGAAATAGAGAAATTAATTTTTTTTCGTTTTCTTTTGTCAAGGTTCTGAGCAAGGAGAATTGAACATCTCAAACTTCTGCTCACCAATTCAAGTAATTTGTTGGTTTATTTATTTGGAACTGGTATTTTCAGGGAGCTCCTAACTGAAAAATGAATATGATTATTGAAACTACTAGCATAATCTCTTATTTTAATGAAAAATTAATATGTTTATTGAAATAAGTAATATTCTTATTTCTTTATATTGCTAATTAAATGTTACTACTTCATGCTGCTATTATATATAATGCAATTTCATGGGAAACCAAGGTATTGGATATGAATCATTGGTTACTTATCTTAACTTCTCTTTTATATGCTGCATAATTGTAATAATGCTTTATGATCTCTTTAGTTGGAGTTCTAAAAGCCTTGCAGGAGAAATGCAGAAATTGGGATGCCTGCGGAAGTGCGAATACATTAAACAGAAAATATTTTATCATGTTTCCATAGGCTTCTAATTCATGAAAATGAATGTGATAGCTTTTGTAAAGCAAGTTATGTTAATAATCGGAAAAAGAAAAAGGTGAGAAGAAAGGCAAAAATTGAAATTTGCAATAGATGTGCCAGAAGGTCTATTTCTATAGTGAATTTTCTGTGTACTTTCACATTTTCTGGTCTAAAAGTTATGACCAACCAAGCTAACCAAATAGTGAAACAATGTAAACAAGTTCAAATTCCTACACTTATTACAACTCAAGCTAGACAGCTGAGCTTAGTAGTCAAAATCAAAAGCTACTAGTGAGGCCATTACATCACTGGGTTAGATATTCAACAACTGAAAAACAAAAATATGAGAATTAGAGAAATTCTGTTGAGCACCATATACAAATATATCAGACAATTTAATATATGAGCATTAAAGAACAAATTATAAGCACTAGTAAATATACCAATTATGACTAAGCACCAGAGAACAAATTAACGATAAAAATTAACTATGAGATGATACTGGTACAATGGCTGTACCAATGACACAAAGTGTAACTGGTACAAGAGTACTTTGTTCTTTTTTTAAAACAAGAATATATTACAACAGAAGTTCAGAAAAGGTTACCAGAAAAAATGAAGCATGACATTTTTTTTTGTCGAATTTTTCTTTGGGCTTTCCATTAATACCAGAACCATTTTACAACTTTCCCCAACCCTGATACGCTATTTTTAAAAATATTGCTAACCCTCATATACCAGTTTACAACTTTCCAGTAATTGAAATGTGCAACCTGATATACCATGTTGCTAATCCTGATATACCAGTAGCTCCTAATTGTTTCTGTTTTATTAAGTGAAATGATTATTCAATTATTTAAAATAAATTGTTCTTAATATATCACTAAATGATACTTAAATTGAACGACATTTGATTGGTAAACATTTATACATGCAACAAAACATCTGTAAATTTATTTTTTCAATTCTTAATACTATCAAAATTGTCAATATAAGTTATTATTAACTATGTTTTTTCTGACCAAAGCTGTCTTCGGTTATTGATCTCATATTTGCATATTTCATACAGGCGCTTTGTCTCAAATTAAGAGGAAAACTAAATAAAAGAACTCATAATTAGATAAAAAGTTCAATAATGAAAAATTTCTTGAGTAAACCAATATAGATTTATCGATTACCGTGTAAGGAGTCCGGTTAATATGACATCAGTGTCATTCAACCTATATACCACTAATTCTAAAACCTATTGAATCAACTTTAAACGACAAATCTAAACCATTTAAATCAATCCACTTCATTATTTGTGCATTTACATACAAAATTTATAATTTCTTGAATTTATTTAGTATCAAGTCAAGTGGTTATGGGTGTTTTAAAGTTATTTTGATGTATTCATTTTTCAATATTTGTTTACTACTTGATTTGGTACTAAAATATCACAAAAAAAATATAAATTTTACATGTAAACACATTACTTATAAAGTAAATCAGTTTGAATTCATTATTTGAAGTCTATTTAATAAATTTTAAAGTTGATGTCATATGACACCGATATTATATTCGCTAGACTCTTGTATAAGAACACAAAATTGCTAGAAGGCTAAAGATTCTTTGATTAAAGTTGGAAGCCATGAAGCTCTTTGAATTTTTCTTTATCTGCAAACTAGAAAAACAGAATTACAATATACAATTTGTAATCCAAAAACATTAGGGTGTTGTTCGGCAAAGGAAAACCAAAGGAAGATCAAGTCTAGCTAAGTCACTTTAAATTTCGTTTAACTTCTTAATAGCTTAATTCTTCTTAACATTAATTTTTTAATATTAATTAAAATAATCTCCTTTAGTCTTTTTTTTTCCCCCAAAATCTTATTAATACATGCTTGGATCTCAAGGCATCTCTACCTCTAAATTAAGTCATTATCTTCCACTCATCTATTAAGACAATTCTGGCATAACCTCTTAATTAGCACGAATTGAGATTTAATGTTACTTTTGTCTGTATTAATTGGGTTTTGTATGAAGCCAAACTAGCTCTACCCCACAATTATTCGAAAGCACCCCGTCACAGATGAAACAGGATCTTTAAAGCTGTGTTTGTTTGTTTGTTTTCTTTTAGTAATACAAGAATCGAGTGAACTAATTATAATTTAATTGCTTTAGCTTTTGTCCTCTTTTCTCTTTCTATCTCTTTGTACTTTATCATGTAAATGAAATTCACAGATTAGTGTATTGAAAAAAACAGGGCGGGTCAGATCTGACCCAGCCGACTGGGAACCGCACCCGATCCGGACCAAACAAAGTTAGACCTCTGGACCAGCTTGGACTAACCCTAGGATCGGGTCTAGCATGGGTTTGATCTGGCTTTTTTATTTTAGACTCCCGAAAACCCTACCCTAGTGAATCCCCGACCCGGACCAAACCCGACCCAGCCTCTCTAAACCCCTCTAAACCCGTTCTAAACCGGACCTTAACCCCCACGGACCCGTACTAACCCCCCAAACCCCCATGGACCCAGACCAAACCCCCACAGACCCGTACTAACCCTTACTAACCCTTCGCTGACCCGTACTAACCTGTACCAACCCGTACCTGGATCCTAGTTTTTGAATTTAAATTGCATTAGATTTGTATAGTTTCAGCCTCTGTTTCTGTTTCGGACTTTGCAAAAAATACAGCTTCTCTGGAAAGACCAAAACAGACTGTTTCAGCCAAGAACAGAGGCCGAAACTGCACATTTATTTCTGTTTTGAATTTTAAAAATGCTTAGTGAATTTTTAATGTGTTAGATTAATTTTAAAAATGTGCTAGATTTAATTCAAAATAAGTTAGATTTATTTTAAAAATATTAGATTTATTTTTAATGTGTTAGATTTATTTTTCAATATGATAGATTTTTTTTTAAGAATGTTATATTTATGTTTAATTTTATTTGTTGTTGGTTAGATATGTTATAATGATTTTAATTTATTAGTTAATTAGCTCTTTAAAAAAAATTGGTGCTGTCTTAAAAAAAAAAAAAAAGGGACTCGAATCAGACCTGGACCTGACCCCCACCCGACTAGGACCGATCCATGCTAAATTTGGACCAAGGCACAAGTTTGATCTAACTTTCCAAAATGAGACCTGTCAGACCCAATCTGACCAAACTTGTAGACCCACAGAACGCGGGACCCATGGCCCGGGCAGGTTCGGACTGTGTGGATCCGACCCAACCCGAATTCAAAACACTACGAGAGATATGGATGGACCCTTCTGTTCCAGACAAAGGGTTGCTCTTCTTTTTAATTTAATATTTCTACTTGTGCGTTGCAACGCATGTTATTATATATATACACTGTTATGTAGTGTTTCCTTAGTCTCGCCAAAAAGATACGATATGTACTGTTAGATAATTATTTAAGGTCTGCAAGTACTTAGTAGAAAATTTACCTTTTTAATAACAGTATTTGTACATAAAGGCTGTATAACTTTGTCAAGCGCAAAAGCGTCAATTATATTAATTTATATCCATACATGATACATACAAAGGAAAGGACAGTGCATAAATTTACTTAGTTAATACCACACATATTTATTAAAGCTCTAATGGTTGTTTTCGGACTCAAAATGCACGCATGTTTATTATAGCCGTGATTCTAGCTAGTTTACACTGAATAATCTATTAATCAGAAAAAAAATATTATATTGACAATAAATTTATTTGACACTGGCACCCGCTAAATAGTTATTAAAATAATATATAAAAGTATAGACATCTATTTAGACTTTAAATAGATTGTGTATTATTTGGTACAATTTGAAAATTGATTGGTCATTTATCGAAAGATCAGAATATATAATTAACTGCCCAATTTTATTGACACTTAATTTGATGACCGGATAATTTTCAAGTTGCACCAAATTTGTTACATAGCCTATCTAAAGTTAAACATCTATAATTTTCTAAATTCAAATAACAATGGTCATTCATTTGAAATCTCGAAAAATATTGTTAAAGTTAGAAAATTAAAATTGCAATGTATATGTTTAAATAGCAAGTTCATCAAATTTGGACCACTTTTATAGCATTTGCCTTCCATCAAATAATTTTAATTTTTTAATAGTGGAGTTTAATGATAGTATAATGAATGACCACTCTACTTTTAAATTCACTCAAATTTAATACACATCCTATCTAAAAAAATAATAATGCATCATCAATTTTTAAATTTTAATTTGAATAATATTTTATAATATGTTAAATAAATGTACCGTAAAAATTAGATGTCCTCAATCAAATTTGTACTAACAAATATATAGTAGCGATCCAATTTGATTTGAACCCGACCCAATAATATTTGGACCACAGATATGATGAGGGCTTGTGGCTATACCCAAAAAAGAAATCTTAGGAGACCTGATCATGAAGCAAAGCAATTGTTCTATCTAAGCTTTATTCCATTGCTATTATCATCTTCATCTCTTATCTATCAATCTATTAGGTTTTGGTTCTACTATTCCACTTGTTTTGAGGCTATTTGTGTTGTCACTTGTTTTTTGAGATAGAAAGGTGGAGGTCTAGCTTATTAACTTTCATTTAATTGTCTCTAAATAATTTCTCATCTGGTCGGTTTCATTGTCACTTATTTTAACGCCTCACGTACTACAATGTTATTGTCTTCGTTTCTATAATTTTACCGTATCAACAACTTAAAAAATTACCTCTAATATTACACCATTTCATTCAAATTTTATATGACTCTTCTATCTGAATTTTGAACTCACGACCTTCCACAAGAAATTAAAAGCATCGATCATTATTTTTTGCTACTAAATCAAAGACTAGTTCTTCTATATTTATTGCCACTCATGCTTTTCTTATTTTTTTATCTTTGCTTTACGAGAAATTAAATAAATAACATGAACTACGCCTTGTTTAGATGCAATCCTGTACTTCTTGTTAAATTGTCAAAAGCACTTCAAATATATATATCAAATGCAAAATCATGCATGAAGCACCAGGGAAAACAATTTTCCATATGTACCTAAAACACAGAGTGCAACAGCATAAAGTGTCCTCACCAGAACCGTACTCATCCATACCGCGACTCCTATAAATAGGGTTTCCAAGAACCAACGATATTACACATGCACTATAGCAAGTGCACCTCAGGTAATTAGTGAGAGGTTGGGTGAGAATTGACAAATTAATCACCTAGTAAAATCTCAAGTACTTCTTTCCAATGGCCTTGACTCCTACAGCGGCCACGGGTACCACGCTGGGCCATACGCACAAACCGAGTATGAGGGGAGAGCGACACATGTTCTCCTCCTCTGACGACACCATCGTGATGAAGCAGATCGAGGCAACGCACTCCCCTGATGGACGAGAATTTGATGTCAGGCCTCTCATGCGTGTAGTTGAGGATGCGCTTCGCCGTGCCACGCCCATCACCGTTATAGTATTGCTCTTTATCTTACCGAACAAGTGTTACATTCTTATGGTGCTGTGATAGGATGAATTCTAACTATATATTAAACTGCAAGTAGTATTTATAAATTATGAGGGGGTTGAATAAACTTATAAAACTTTTAATTTTTTTCTTTTGTTAAGTTTTAATATGTATGATTAGATGTAGATCCACCCCTGAGTATTATATTAGTGTTGGATGAAATACGAGAACCTGGGTCATTTCAATATCAGAATTAATGAACTGATTTATAAAAAAAAAGAAAAAAAAAAGCAACGATCATAATTCAGAAATAGTTATTAAAATTAGGTTTAGATGAATTTACTTAGGGCTGCTACTCCATTTGTTGGGGTTCTGATTATAATTTATTTGGTTCATTTCTTTTTGGTATTTGGCTTCACAACATGACAGACACCCCAGGCTTCAAATGAATTGCTGGAATTAGATAAGGTGCATCAAATTGACTCAGTTGAGCTCCTTCCCTATACAATTCACAAGATCGCTTCTGAGGTAATTGAATCTAACAAAAAAGTACTCATTATTTAAGTAATTATATATGTGCATTCCCTTAATTAGTTGTGTCATCCAATGTATATGTAATTAGGATACATCATTCTCTTAATAATGCATGTAACTGTCATCGGATACCATTGTAAATACATTTTTTTTATTAATGAAATTGTTAGTTGGTATTTAAAGCCACTAACCTTAAAAAAAAATGTCATCGGATAATAATGTTTAAACTTCATTTGAAGCCTAGAATATTGTTTTCATATTAGCTAATATTTAATCCATGAATTGCAGATAACATACAGGTGCTCAGGCACTGTCAGCCATGATGCGCATGCAACAACATTGGGGATCCTGCACCTGCTGTCGGCCTTCGACTGGGATGCCAAAGCGGTCATTGCCATGGCCGCATTTGCTGTCAACTATGGACATTTCGGGCTCACCATGCAGCTCCACCCCACAAATCCACTCGCCAAAGCCATTGCGGTGCTAAAGCAGCTCCACGACATCCTTGAGCACACTGACATCATCAAACCAAGGTTTAATTTATTCTATTAATCAATCTTCTATAAGAACAACGGACTTAGTGCAGTGGCATGAACCCTCGTCTCTCTTTGAAAAGATGCATGTTCAATTCTTGAAAATAACATTTAAGAGATTATGGTGTGTACCGGACCCTTTATTTATAATTTAAAAAAAAAAAAAAAAAACAATCTTCTATAAAGTTACACTCTTCCACTTGGCCGACAAAGTGCACAAAGAGTTAATACGAAAAGCTATTTTGATATTGCATTGAGGTGACTCTGGGCCAAATGGATCATATAAAGCCTTGTCCATTAAAATTTTAGCCCATAGACCTTATACTTCAATATCGTTATGAAGAATATATTTTTCATATACCAATCAGCCAGAACAAAATTCTAAATTATTAATTTTTTTCATCTTCTCGATCAAAAGGTTTGATGCTGTGAACAACCTAGTCAAGGCAATGATGGATGTGACTTGGTGCATAATTGAATTTAACGAGCTCCAGCTTGAGTACTTGGGTACCGAATCCCCTGAAATGAAGGTGGCGCTGACACATATTCCAACTGCGGTTTACTGGACTATCAGGAGCATCATAGCTTGCGAATCTCAGATCACTGGACTGATCGGCATCGGTCGCGAGTAATTTCAATTGATTAATTAAATATATGTAGCTTATCCAAATGTTTGCCTGATTAAGAATTAGATAAATGTTTACTTTGTTCTTCTTTGATGTAATCGTAGTTACATATCCTCCACCACCGAGGCATGGGAGCTCTCGAGCTTGGCTCATAAAGTGAACAACATCCACGGCCACCTCACTAAGCAACTCGACCAATGCCGCCGTCATATCGGTCAGTAGAACAAATTATGTTTGCAAATATATAGTCTTGCAAAATTAATATTGCTTAGGGGACATACATAAGATGTAAGAAGGTAAACATCGATCAATTGTTAGTTTGTTACCTGCTATACATTAACTAATCGGAAAAAAGGTTGAGTAATTAATTAACGACTACCTTAATTTTTTATTTGATCTTAAACCATGTATTCTTGTGCGTATATGGAAATTGCAACATTTTGATGACGTATATGGAAATTGCAATAGTTGCTAATCCCATATGGAATCTGCTCACTACATAATTATAGTCAGATATCATTGATCAATTGTCAGATTTCATGAATTTTATTTTGGTCACTAGAGGAGAAGCAATACTTGGAGGCATACCAAGCCCTGGTTCGCCTCTTTGAGTCGGTGCACATAGACAACATGAAGATCCTTCGCGCACTCTTCTACTCCAAGGATGAACAGCCTCTAATTGATGGTACCACCAAGAAGCGTGCTAGTGTTGACGTGCTTCGGCGCAAGATTGTCATGCTTTTCGTGTCTGACATCGATATCAGCCAAGAGGAGCTCTTTGTGCTCGTCCAAATTTTTAATGATACTCATGGGGGACAGCTGGAGCGTCGTTATGAGATTGTTTGGCTGCCAATAATCGACCGCCATCATCCATGGGATTCTAACAAGTACATACGCTGCCTATGAACTTTATATTTATATTTTTTATATTTCAAGGGTGGGCATTTTATGGTTCATTAATTTGGAAGATTCTCATCATGCATTCTATATATTCTTGAATGTTGAATGTTGAAGTAATATTAGTAACAATTAATACTGTAATGATAAACAGTTCAATAATAAACACTGTTTACTTTTATTTGATTGTTCAATTCATGCTAACTTGTACCATGCATGTATCGATATACCAGAGAACAGAGGTACAACCGCTTGGCATCAAACATGCCATGGTATTACCCCCACAATCCATCAATGATTGACCCAGCTGTTGTGCGCTATGCTCGCCATGCATGGCGCTTTGACAAGAAACCCTTGTTGGTAGTCTTAGATCCGCAAGGTAAAGTAGTGTGCCCAAATGCCATGCACATGATGTGGATTTGGGGCAGCCTCGCATTCCCATTTACCAGTGCCAGAGAGGAAGCTCTTTGGAGGGAGGAGACATGGCGTCTCGAGCTCCTTGTTGATGAGATTGATCCCGCAATAATTCAAGCGGTATAATATTTCTCTTAATTATTCTTTATATTTAATCCATATGATTTACTTTAATTTATATTCTAGAGCATGATGATGGTAATTAAACTTGTACATTATTAATTAACAGATACAAGACGAGCGATTTGTATGCTTGTATGGAGGCGAGGATATCAACTGGATTAAACAATTCACATCCCTTCTCCGGCGCATAGCCCAGGAGGTGAAAATTCCTCTCGAAATGATCTATGTCGGCAAGAGCAACCCGAAGGAGCGTGTCAAGAAGGTCATGAATTCAATCGCTGCTGAGAAGCTCAGTGGCTACTGGCAAGACACCTCCATGGTGTGGTTCTTCTGGGTACGCCTTGAAAGCATGCTCCACTCCAAGATGCAACTACATCATGACAAAAGCACTTTCCCAGGTCACAATGCCATTGTTCCCAGTCACCAAGGCCATGGTGGCCTTTTTACCAGCAATCCTGACCATGGTGCCATTGTTCCTGGCCAAAATCATGGTAATCCTCAAGTTTTAAACGGATTGGAGAATGACAAGATCTTCATCGAGGTCATGTCTCTGCTCAGTTATGACAGCGGTGGTCACCCCTGGGCGGTTCTCTCTCATGGGTCGCTTGACATGGTCAGGTTTGATGGCAGGAAGCTGCTGGAGTGTCTTGGGCAGTTCGCGACGTGGAAGGATACAGTTGAGTCTGAGGGGTTCCTCCCGGCACTGAGAGGTGCTCTTGAGCCATACCACACTCATGAGCACTGCACCAGGCTGATCCTACCAGGTGATGCCAGCCGGATCAAGGAGAGGGTGGTGTGTGCTGAGTGCAAGAAGCCAATGGAGAAGTTTGTGCTGTACCAATGCTGCAATGACTAAAGGAGGTTTGCAATTGATGGTCAATTTGAACACTGGTAGTCTGGAATGCATCTTAGATTGCATCAAATAAAGTAGTGGTTTCAGGTTTGGTGTGTTTGATCTTGTCAGCAGTATTTCTTGTTATGTTCGTTGAGTGAATTTTTACTGGTCTCTGTCTTTTTTTCGTTTTCCTTCTTAAAGTGTGTTCTGATTTGAGACAATAATTGTATTGTTGAATAATGAAAAAAAAAAATATTTCTTCTCTTTACCCATGCATGTATGATTAAGAGCAATGAATGGTTAAACTTATAAACCAATATCCTCGGCAGTAGTGTTATAATGCTACTACAGAATGTAGTGGTGCTCCTACAGAATTATAATTTTTTAAAATGCTACAAATAAAATTGTCGGATTTTCAAAAGCACCAGATAATTACTAGTGTGGATCGATCGAACGGGTGGTATGAAATCAAAATCATGTTGCTTTAAAATTTGTACCATCAAATTTTCTCTCAAATTAAACTCAACGTTGGTCATTAGAAAAAGAGTGTTGAAAGTTGAACCATGTTGTAGAGAACTAGGTGTGTGCCTCGCTTTGCCCTATTTACCCTATTTCCGCTCAAGTCTCCATGCACTCTTCTATTTTCTCTCAAGTATGCAGTCCCCTTTAAGTTTAACAATTTCTATTTGCTCTCAATTTTTAAAATTTTCTCAATGTTCGTCGTTTTTTCTATTACAATAAAACGCCAATATGCATTTTTGCTTTGTAGAGATGTTTAATTTGAACATGCGTGAGAAGCAATTTGCAACTAGGTTTATGGATGAAGAAAAGTTTGGAGTTCCTGAATCACGCGTGAGAAGCAATTTGTAGCAATAGGACCAACATATTGCATATTGAGGAATTGAATTTGATGTCATTTATTCTTTCAGGTAAATAATGAACTTTGCGATATTCAAACTTTGTCATGTTCATCTTGATCATTGCCGGGCTACCACACCGGGTAGATTCTCAAAGCAATTGTTGTTTGCTTGCTTCTGTTGACCTATATGTACTGGAATGCAAATTCAAACTATTAGGAGTTCAGGGTGAGGTGGCTTATAAAAAGTATGGGCAAAATTGTCAATAGTTTTGTACTGATACTAATCATGATATAATTTAGCAAAATTTACCAGTAGAATAAAACTGGTGACCAACCATGGCCTAGTTCATGAAATATGTTAGATCAGTCACTGAATACTTTGTCGGGATATTCGAAACACAGTGATGATTCTTTATAAGTTTGATTAATTTCTATTTTTTTTATTGGTG
The DNA here is from genome assembly GCA_033356055.1 of Carex pumila. Taxonomy (NCBI): domain Eukaryota; kingdom Viridiplantae; phylum Streptophyta; class Magnoliopsida; order Poales; family Cyperaceae; genus Carex; species Carex pumila. The sequence continues at coordinate 114,378 of JARJHM010000840.1, forward strand.
TAAACAGAACAAAATAATCTTCGAACAGAAGTCGACTGTTGCGATTGCTGGTAAATGACATGTTTATTGAAATACGACATTGGAACAGATTCGGTTAAGGACCTGACGACAACTGAAGAGGCTGATGTCTCACAGGGGAGATGTCGAGGTGACCACGCGAGAGAATACAGCTGTTGGATTAGTACACTTTTTGGAATATGTGTGTGATGTAATCTACTGTATGGTTCCAGTCGGAACGGTACTGTATTGTAGGAACAAAGCAGATTGATGACACAGTGGTACCATTGCCATATCATACTGGTACAGAGGTACAATACCCCTCAAATTGCATACAATGCCTCTCAAACTGCATACAATACCACACCATACTGGTACATTGGTACCATCATCATACCACACTGCGTAAAACTTTGATATGCAAACTTAAAATTTGAAAAATGTAAATTTTAACTCTACTCCAGATTATATCCAAATTTTCAGATCGATCATACAAGCAAACATGTTCATTCCAAGTAGAAACAAGCATATCAAGTAAACTAAAAGCAAACAGTAAAACAAATATAACTTAATTAGCAAATAAAAGGTTAATCAGAAAAAAGAAGATAAAAAGTAACTTCTAAAGATAAAAGTTACAAATATGCCAATTTCAAAAAAAAAAAAATTCTACAAACTAAATAAAACTTGATTAGACAAAAAAAGAAACAACCATTACATATTCATCTTTTTTTTTTTTTTAATCTCCACGTGTAGTAACTTACATTTAAATTAAAAAAAAATTCATTTGCATACTGCATTAAAATAAACTATAAAATTTATTAAGGTTCTAAATAGCAATTATAACAGCATAGTGGGGAAAAAAAAAACTATTGCGAATAGCATAGCTATAGTGAAAGCTATTATACATAGCAATTTTTTCTTTTCAAATTTTATATTTTATATTTCTACTAACTATCAACATAATTAATATTGGAGAATTGAGGTAACAACTAAATGACAACTAATCTAAATCTATAATTTTTTATTAATTACTCAAATAAATAGGAAAAAAAGGAACTAAAAGATAATATTATTTAATAGTTCATAATTCAGAGTATTACATATTATAATAGACAAAGAGCAATTAATTTTATAAGGTAAATGAAGTAAATATACATATTTAAACATTTTAATATTAAATAATAATCAAAATTAACTTTCAATTGAAACAAACGATAATAATTTTACAAATGAATACTATACGAAGAGCAATAAAAATGAAGAATAAATATTTGAATATTTCTCCATATAGAATAAGAGAATAAATCACAAATAAAAATAGAAGCACATAGTTTGGTTTAGCATACTTATTAATATCACCATATTTGATCTATTGTTCTGACCAGTTCCTGTACCAAAATCTGCATTTTAAACCATCAAATAGTGTCTATTACATTGAATATCTATAGAATGTGGTATTGCTGCACTTTCATTCTTATTTTGTAGGAAACTGACAAAATCATGAAAGTTACTGACATTCTGAGACTCTGATGCGGGTAGAGTCAGACCTGACGCTGGTCGCATCAAACCTGACGCTGGTCGCATCGCGAGTTTCTAGAGCAAACAACAAAGGCCCAATAAAGGCCCAGAATTGAAGCACTCATTTTGAAAAGTCTATAAATAGACTACCCCTGCCACCAGAGGAGAGAGTTCCGAATTTGAAGATTCAAAATCTCAAGAAGTGAAGTATTGATCAAGAAAGAGAGGAAGGAAGGAAGATCCTTGCTAGATTGCTTCATTTGGTTTTATTATGATCCTCTCTCTTATATCTTCTTTTATGATGTTTGAGTAGACTTCTTTAGTTTCTAGGGTTGATGTAATCTAAGGCTTTGTTTGTAATGCATTGAATCTGAATTTGAGTTGTTCTTATGTTCATTTGATTGAGTATTATCATTTTATTGCTTGATTGTGATTGTTTGATTGAATCTTGTTGTCTATTGTTGAATGATTCTTTCATCTCTTCTAATTTCTTGATCTTGATCTTTCTTGCAATTAATCAAGTACTTGAGGTAGATCAAAGATCTGAAAAGATAGATCAATTGAACCGAGAAGAGTGATTTCCATCTATTGAGAGATAGTGGATGCCTTTAGCAAACCGATCAAATGACTTAGATTGAACACTTGTAAACGAAAGTTTGAGGTTGTGGGTCTAAGTAGGTGAAATTGCAATTCCTTACTAGGTTTCTGATGCTAATAAATGAGAGTTGAAGCTCAGGAATCTTGAGTACGGTCAATAGATCCTTGCACAAGTTAATAACTTTGAAACTGTTTCAATGTTGCATTCACTCGAGGACCACGCGGGTCGCATGCGGAAGCATGCGAGTCGCGTGAAGGGTCTAGAGAGGCAAAGTTGAGGATGAAATTTGAAACCCTGGAAACTTCATTTTAAATCAATTTGAACCAACATTTACATTTTGTTATTTTCTGTCATTGAATTTAGGAATTTAAACAAATCAAACCAATCTTTTCTCACTTCTAGTACCTAACTAGGATAAGTAGTAATCTAGATTTGAATTGTACCGTCCCTGAGGATCGATACTTGATTGTACTATTGGACTAAAGTTGTGCACTTGCAACCTACACTACTACAAAATAAGTGATTGTACACGGACATAAACAGGAGAGCTACACGGATTTCTTGCCGTGTGGAATGTGAGGGTTTAGAAATCCCTCAATATTTACACACGGATATTTTACCCGTGTGCGATTATTGAGAGCTACACAGATTATTACATAAACAACCGTGTACAAACGCTTGTCAGCATCACTCTCAAAATAACTGAGCTACACGGATTATTACATAAACAACCGTGTATAATTACTCTTTCTACACGGACATTTAGCTAAATGTCCGTGTAGCTCTCTTATTTTTTTTATGTTTAAATACCTTTCTACATGGACTTTAGTTAAATGTCCGTGTAGAATTATTTTTTTTCTAATTTTTTTTAATGTTTAAATACCTTTCTACACGGACTTTAGTTAAATGTCCGTGTAGAATTGTCTTTTTTTTTTTTTTCCTTTTTTTTTGGTGGCTAGCTTCCAATTTTGTTATTAGTCATTTAAAATTAGAATTTCAAAACAAAAAAACATTAAACAGATGTCTTTTAAACTCATAATTCCAAAAATATATAATAATATAAATAATTTATGTACACTAAATTATACAAATTTATACAAATCTATATTGAGCATTACAAAATTGAAATTGAAATCGCCTTGTCCACATACATCTAACATCGTCGATCTGCTCCTTGGTGTAACACTTTTGCTTTGGTCCATACTACAATTATAATTTGGTATTAGTTAGTAACAAGAAAAGGTAGAAGATTACAATTCATGCAACATATATATATACAAAGCCTTTTGTACATGCAATCTCATGTGATAAAACATAACATATACTTCTCAGGATCCAATATAATGTTTTGTATAAAAATTATATCCTTGCCACTTAGTAACCACATGATCAAGCTTTGGCCCAAAATTCAGCAAGTTGGGCTCAAATTGCCAAAACTTTTGGTTATGATCTAGTTTGGACCGAAATTTCATACAAACTAAGGCGTATTAGATCCAACATATCAAAAAAGGAGCTCACATGTGATCCATGACATGATGCCTCTTGGTTAAAGGTCTCCAACATATTGCATCTCCAATAAGAATCCATTGATCAATATATGTGCATACATAATAGGAAATAAAAATTCTCCTTTAAAATTTTCATCTGAAATTATAATAAAATATTTATATATAAAATTAGTTGAATTTGTCTAGCTTTTATACGAACCATTGAAAATCAATTTCGTAAAAAAAAAAAATTATTGCATCTTATATGAATTTACCAAATGATAGTCTTAATAATTCATGACGTGTTTTGCAATTAAAAAAAACAAGCAATCCAGAATCCGTAAATTCAAAATAAAATAGCAAAGTAATTTAAATCTTACAGTTCTGAAGTGCAGACATCTTTAGGCGGAAGCGTTAGTACTAATCTTCAACGGTTTTTCTTAGATCTAATGATGGAGACCTTAGGCGTTTTCTTTACTTCTCACTTTCAAAAAATGGTCCACATTACACTAATTATTTACATTATCTTAACAAATCAAGCATGCATGCATTAATTAATATTGACCTAAATAAGCAATAATAAGCTAGTAACATAAAAGAGAAATATATATATATATATATATATACATGACTAAGCTTAGCAAGATAGAGAGAAGAAATACAAATTAACTTCAAAGATCTCAGATCCTAGCTCCTTGTGCACAGAAATCAGAATGACACTGCTGGAAGGAGAGAGAGAGAGAGATAGTATTAATTGATCGAAACGGCGCTGCTGGAAGGAGAAGGTCTTTTATATAACCAAAACGCTAGAATAACCTTTCTACACATATTTTTTACTTAAAAATCCGTGTAGCTCTCTCAAGGCTCTCTATACTGTTATTTAAATAATAATCCGTGTACAATTTTCACCTTTCTACACGGCTCTTTATTAAACATCCGTGTTGCTCTCTCAAGCTTTCTACACTGCTATTTAAACAAACATCCGTGTACAATTCTTACCTTTCTACACGGTTCTTTAATAAATATCCGTGTAGCTCTCTTAAGGCTTTCTACACTGTTATTTAAATAATAATCCGTGTACAGTTCCTAATAAATGTCCGTGTAGCTCTCTCAAGGCTTTCTACACTGATTTTTTAATAAACATCCGTGTAGAGATCCCACAGATATTTCGGGCTTTCAAAAAATTATAATTTCTCCACGGTTTTTAGGTAAAATTATCAAATCCGTGTACAATGTGCAGTGTACAATGACCATTTTTGTAGTAGTGCTAATACAAAAGCTCAATCACGGTTTAAAAAGGTACAGCTAGCTGTACCTGAAACTTTGTGTGCACGCTTTTGTGTGAACACTTATTGTAGAAGACCATGTAGTATTATAAATAAGAATAGAAATACAGAAGCTCATATAAATTTCAAAAAAAAGAGCCCATATAATGCATCGCGCATAGTGGTAATAGCGGTTGTAGTTGAGTTAGCATACTTTTATCATATAGCTTAGCGTTTGTAGTTTGGAAAAGCTATAGCATCGCTACAACTAGCTATTTAGAACACTGAAATATATTGATTTCTTCATCATGTCTAATATGCATGACTTCTACGATTAAGTCCTTAATGCGAAGTTCTTCAAACATCACATCAAAGCCATCATCATGGTCATCGCTATATGAAGAAAGGTTGAGATTCATATGTCAACAAAGTACAAGTTTCTTTAGAATTATTTATAACTTGTGAAACCTTAGTTCTTATTGACAGAATTATTCATCTGTCAATAAAATTGCCATCTGTCATAAATTCGTTGACTACGCTGAGCCGAGGTGAGGTGAAGCAAGGCGCGACTGGGAGAACACAGTGCATCTAAGCGAGAAGCGGCACGGCTGAGATAGTAAGAAACACTGTAGCTAGGCGTGAAGAAAGATTGAGGTTGCATCGTTGCGAGATGGAGAGGAGAAACGCAGGAGGTGGAAGGAGAGGACAGATAGAGATAGTTGGAAGAGATAAAAGAATTAACGAAGGAGTATTTTTAGTTTTTTTTGTTCCATCAAGTTTTATCATCTGTGATCTTTACCATCTGTGATGTAGATGAGCCGTCATCATTAGTTTGATCAATACTAACTGCGTTCCTTATGATGTATTGTGTCATTAAGTTAATTTGAAGCTATACTCGCCAATTATATATAATGAGATAATTATTTAATAGCATACATATATAATATCAACTCAATAATATCTAATTAAATAATAAGGATTAACGTACGAGCTCCTGAAATTTTTGTGTCATAATTTGTTAACATAAAAGTTCATAATTAAAGTACCAAGATTAAAATATCACTAGCTAGCTAAATTAAAAACAATAAATACTCATTGTTATCATAAGTTCATAATCAAGATTAAAAATACTCATTGTTACAAAGATTAATTAAAGTACCAATTAGTTCATAATCAATAAATACTCATTGTTATCATAAGAAAGTTACATTAAAATAGATACAATTAAGGAATGCATCTAGTGGTATAATAATTAATATTACCAAATTAATTAACATCCAAAATAGATCTCAATATATACTACAAAACATCCAAAACAACCATACATGCACAAAACATCAAACATCTGAGACAACCATCCAGCTAATAAAGCCCCAAAGTCTTTAGACAATAACATTCATATTAACCAAGCATCCAATGTATAAATAGCCAATCACGATCGCTATAGTCCAATTTCATTGTTGGAGTTATCGTTCTACTAAAACCTTCGGAACAAGTGGTCGACATAGCAAAGTACCTAAAATTTCTCAATTTTCCTTTACCAAACATGAGATACTGTATCACTATTTGTACCATGGTATCAAACCTCTAACATTGAACCTCAACCATCTCAAGATTTCTTCTGTAAGATGCTTCAACTAGTGAGAGTCGAACAAAAAAATATTGCTAATCATCATTATCCTTGACACAAAACTGTAGCAAATAATTGATCAATTGATAACATGATCTTTGTACTTTATGTTGGCTTTGGGAGCCCTCGACTTATCTGTTTGACTGGATTTACAAAACATACATAATTGCATTTTACAGTTTTCCTTCTTAAGAATTTGTGCAGGTTCATGACAACTAAAGGATCAGTAATTACACATGAAGGGTGAATTAATAAAATGCAATACAATATCAAGGATATAGTCATGAAGTGCAAGGCATTGGATAGCAAAAATATTAACTCAAGATTAAGGATAATTAATCTGTAAAATTGGTAAAATAAGTTTCAGATTGACCTAAGTAAGGCCTACCGTTGCAACGGTATAGGAACCATTGCAACGGAATAAATAAATCCTATGTAAATCCCGTGACGCATAAAATAAGTTTTAGTGTAGCTAAACCTTCTAGAGGATTACCACTGGCGGTACCGTTGCAACGGTCATGGAACATTGTCAACAGCATCCACCGTTATACTCTAAACCACTCAGATTACCCTACTGTTGTAACGATCAGCACCAATTACTTCTATTTTATCAGCTCTCTATAAATAGAAACTATACCAAGGTTTGGAGTATCACCCTTGCTGCACCCAACTTCAATATTTTGTATTTATAGATCTAGAGAAAGCCGTTGTTGCTTGTGCATTTCAACTTCAATACTCACAATCAATCTCAAGCTTATTCAATCAATTCAACAACTCCTAGAGTGATCATGCGTGATCAAATCAATTACTACGTCGAGCCTTATGCTCACCTAGTAATCTTGGAATCCTCGCAAATCAGATTGTCTTCCTTTGAGCCTTTAGTGCTCCTATTCGGGCTGTGTGACTTCCCATAAGATTGTAAGGGCTCACCGGTTCCACCTTGTAATCCATTCTCATTAGATAAAGAAAGGTACGCCATCTCGAAGGTCGCGGGCCCCGAGACATAGGCGTTACTGCCGAACTTCATAAATAACTCTTGTATCAAGTGTCTCTAAACTTTACTATTTTATTTACTTTACACTTTAATTTAGTGTAAAGTTATTCTAATTTCCGTCAAGAATAACTTATAGACATGCTAGAACTTTATTAATTAAACAAAAATCTAAAAGGACCCTATTCATCCCCCTCCCCCCCTCTAAGTGCCTTTGGGACCAACATTTAAACTTTCTTAAAAAACTTCAAACGAGAAATTAAAAATGAAGAGAAGCTATGTATTTGGACCTAGCTAGTGGTGTTAATTAATTTTACCAAATTAACATTCAAATTAAATAGATTCACAGGTTATATTACAAAACATACAAAACATTCATACCATTCATATCCAAATTAAGCATCCAAAACATCAAGAACATCTATATATAAACTAGCTATAGCTGGAAGAATGCTCTACAGGTGGAACTGCAAATTCTTCCAATAACCCAAATAGGAATATCTACCAAATAGCACATTTAGAAATATCCAGTCTCGATTGAAAATACCCACTTCTACTGTTGGAAATATCAGTGTACATGTGTGACTAGTAACAGTTTTTAGATATGTTTCATAGTTCCTACAGTTTCTCAGTTCCCTGTTACCAAGCATGAGATACTGTATCGAAGATCCAAGCTTGCATGTCCAAATGTGAATAAGAACAGAGGAAAATAGTGAGAAGGGTCAACTTCTCAAATCTGGAGTAAATTTTCGAAAACTCGCCAAAAAGCAGTGCCTACACATGTTTAATAATTGTATTAGGGACAAAATTGTAATTAATGAAAACTACAAGTTAGAGATGCTTTCTGTTATCTTTTTGTTATGCTTCTAAGCATTGTACCCCGCTAGTTATAAATACTAGATGATTGTAATAGTTGATAAGTTAATGAAATACAATCATTCATAATCAATCTCCCTCTTTCTCTCTACTTCTCTCAATTCTGATTACCTTTTAATATATGTATATTGAGAGTGACTAATGTGCATTCGAATGTATATGGGCCGAGATACATATGGTCCAAATTTGACTTTTCAAATATAGAGAGAAGAGAGGAAGAAAGAGGTGATCACACAAGAGAAATATAGAGGGATCAGAGAGTAACACACAGTTGAACAGATCACACGAGATGAGAATAAGGATTCCACACGAGAGAGTAAATAAGGAAGACAAAGAGTCCAGAGAAATTCAAGTTGATTAGACAACCATCTTAGAAAGTTAAAACTTCTTCAAGTAACACACAGTTTGAATTTAGATCCAACTGTTGCATCTGAAGTAGCACGAATATTAAATCACACAATTACACAACGAACAGATAAGATGTAAACTCAAAATTTCAAGTACCTTAGATCCAACTCTACACTGTAGTCTTGTCACACAGAATGGGTGCGCATCCCCAGGTTTTGAATTGCCATCATATTGCACTGATGGCATTATGTACATACACCATCGATTGGAATATAGAACCGTTGGCGTTAAGAATATAAGCCATTAGTAGGCAAATGCGGAGTCGATGGCACATGTAATTTCAAAAATTATTTCAGATATTTGATCAGTACCGTAGATGTCATTCCAACTTCACATATTTTCAAAATCTCTCTTTCTCCGCAACAAGAAGTCTAAAGGTCTAAAAAAATCTAGGTTTTTTTTTCTCACTTACACTGGGAAACCACCCTTCCTAATCTCTGTCATTGAAGTTAAGTTTGCTCCTTGCTCTCTATTTATAACTTTGTAGTATTTTGTTGGTTCTTGTAGGATTTTCATGTGACATTTTTAGGAATTGTTTATAACTTTGTATTGTTTTTTCAGACTAAGAACTTATTTTGATTTTTTTTTTTGGTAAGCAGCCATGTCGTCACCACCTCACTCACCAGCATGAAGAAATTCACGAAAAGGGAAATCGCGATATTGTATGACGAGGGATTGGCAAAAATTCGTCATTACTAGTAAGTTGTATGTCATCATGGTAAAATTCGTCATTAGGGTTTTGAGTTTTTTTTTTTTTTGTTTTTTGTGATTTTAGCTAGGGTTTTGGTTTTTTGATATTTTTTATTTATTTAACACACTAATATGTGTGTGCTCTGTTAGCTAGGATTTTAGGGTTTTTGGTGTTTTTTTTTTTCTGGGGATTTAATATACTAACCTGTTTACTCTATGGTCGTACTGGAAAATAACATTGAGTACTTCATTGTTTCAAGATTTGTATCAAGTTGAGATATATTGCAACTACAAAGTCCAAATCAGTGAAGTCAAAAACAGCAAGTCAACATCCGGATGTCGATCCCTTGAACCTCATTCAGGTAAGTCCACGTCTCTTTACTGTATAAGTAACCAACTGACGGTTGACTTTAAAGTACAAATGGATGGAGCAAGATTCTTCTGCCTTGTAGAATCTTGAGTGTTGCGGCTTGAGGGCTTTCAAATGTCAATGGGTTTCAAACATATCAAGGACCTGATGACGTACGAGGGGCTTGACGCCTCTATTCTACAACTCCGGTCATTGTGAGTCTTCCAAATTTTAAAGGTTTTTGTTCTTTTAGCAATTAACTCTTTCCTTGTATTTTGAAACTTGTTATTTTTAGGTATTGCAGGACAATAATTCTTCCAGCTGAGAAAACTAATAATGACATTGCTATTGTATTAGGGTTGTAAATGCCCAATTATCATGTAATCTGGAGACACTATGATAGGGTGGAAATCAATGCTAATAATATTTATAACCCTAATGTTTACTTTACTGTCGATTCACAAGTGCATGAACCTATCAAATAGTATAGATCGGGGTATCGATCCACAGGGATGGTGTATTAAGAGATCTAAGATGTAAACTAAGGTCTAGGTTATCGGTTCTTTTAGGTTAGTTGATTCTGTTTTGTTTGGTTGATTGTTGGTTGCTCGGTTGTGATGTTGAATTACAACAGAGTAGTAGTAGTAGTAGTAGGTTAAGTATTTAAAAGATTGGCTTTTAGGGAATCAGACATTCTATCATTCAAACTTGTTTAATCTAGGTTCTGATTGTCATAACAATTGCGCACAGTCTGTCACCAACCGCATGCTACTGCTAATATCTGTCAGTGATGTGAATTCTTACAATACAAGTAATAAATCCTAGTTGATACTCAATTCGGTTGCAAGTGTACAACTTTGTCAAGTAGTACTTAGGGATCGTTTCCACAGGGACAAGTTGGAATATCAAAATATAACCTAACAATTTAATTTAATAAAAGAAAGTAAAAAGGTATTTGTTTGTTCAAAGGTTGGTTTGATTGTGATTAAACTGAATTAAACTAAAGTCTTAGAGCGAAATTTGATTTTTAACAAGTATGAAAAATTAGGGTTTCTTAGGGTTCCTATCCACTAGTGTTATTACTAATTGGTTTGTTAAATTTGTTCTTTTAATTATGAAGGCACAGTTGGATGTTGTAGGTACAAAGGAATATCTCTATATTAATACTATCTTTAAATTAGAATAAACGTCACCTCTCGATACTTGACTACCCTAATCTAAAGTCATTAAGTTCTTACTGTCCCAATTAATCTAGAAAACCGTCTTTCACCTTTCGGTACTTAGCACAGTTTGTCTAAACTATTAGGTATAGCCTGTATAAGACAAGTGTCACCTCTCGGTACTTAGCCTATCAAATACCTTATTCCTTATGGTCTGGATCTAATATTCAATTTCTCAATTGCAAATACCAAATCCTAGGGTTTCATGCGATTTCGATTAAGTCCTCACAATCAATTAAAATAAAGAATAAATCATAACAAAGAACAAGAACATATAAAACAAAACCAACTAAATCATAACAAATGTTTCAAGTACAATCCTAATCAACCCTAGAAAAGCCTTTAGCCAGTCATGGTTAAAGCACAAATAAAATCAAAAGAAGAAAATAGTTCCAAAGGAAAGAAAATAATAAAACCGGTTAATCAATGATCTCTTCTCTCTTCTTCTCTCTCCTTGCTTTTCCTTGCTTTTCCTTGTCCAAAACCAGAAATTCTCTCTAAAAAACCATACTCAATATGTTCTACAGGTTCCTATTTATACCTCTCTCAAAAACCTAGAAATAACCAACCAAAAATAGCAAATTTGGGCTCTGAACCGATCTAATTGCGGGCCACAGTGCATGGGGGCAGTTAACAGACTGCGCAGAAAAGTCTGGAGAGGTCATTGCGGGTCGCAATAAAGGTCCTTACGGACCACAATGACTGTGCAAAAATGAAAGCTCTGACTTGTTTGGTTGCGAGCCACAATGACTCCATTTCGGAACGCAATGGATGTTGACAATTGCTCCAATCTTCGTGCTAACTCACCTGTTTTGCTTCGTTAAGCTCCAAATTCTTGATTACCTGTAGAACAAACATAACTAGGGCAGTAACTTGAACTTTTGGACATTTCTAACCTAATTAAACCTAATCTAATCAAAACTCGGCTTAATTTACATAACAAACCCTAGGTTTCAATAGATACAATTTTGGCTTATCAAATTCCCCCAAGCCTAGTCCTTGCTTGTCCCAAGCAAGTCTAAACTTGGACTACAATTCGATCTTCTAATTTAACGTCATATCAAATATACATTCTTCAATCGAAAAATTTGTATGATCTTGCCAAAATTTAAAAACCTCAACGTAAATTTTGTACAAATTTAAAGTGCAACCCTGGGCTAATGATGCTTTACCCCACAATTCAATTACTCTAACTTTTATTTCCTTAAAGGTTTAGAATTTGTAAACTTCGAATATCTAAATTTGTTACAAAAAATGCATTCTTATATGTGAAAATTCTTTTAAAAAATCCCCCAACCTTGAATCAAACTTAGGTTAGAAAGTCGTGGACTTCATGTGTTGATATATGCAAAATTTTATTTTTCTTTTGTTGGTTTTTATTTTATGACACTATAAATATTTATCCTTAGAACAAAACCGGCTAGTTATAGGTAGCTAATCCATACCCAACCGTTTTAATTCAAAAGTGCATTCACATGCTCTTGGTTCAACCCTTCCATGACACGAACTCACAGGGTTAGTGCAAACCCAGTCACTTTATCGGGCAAAACTAGTGGAACAAAGTGTTTATGACTCATTGCTATAAGTACGTCATGTCGTTGTAACATAAGCAAGCGGAGTCTTTCTTGAAAATTTTCAATATTTTTTTTGCAAAAATATCATGAATACACACATCCTTAGGCATTAATTCATACTTATGGAATCCCGATCTTTCTAAATTTATTTTTCACAAACAAGTTGCATTTTCAAAAAACTAAATTTAAATCCCTAAATTTCCAATTTCTTAGACCTTTATTTCCACAAAGTTTTTCGTCAAAGTATGTGATTATTTCAAATTATTCCAAAGGTATTCCTAAAAACTCGTTAAAATTTGTATCAAAATTTCTAATATTTTTGACAATCACTCAAATTTATCAAGGGTTTTATTTTTGCCAACTTTTAACACAAAAAAAAAATTAAACATGATTTTATACTTTATGCATTATCAAACAATTAAGTCCAATTATGCAAGACTCTATTTTTCATAACCTTGTAAAACATCTTGACAAATTCTCAATTTCAAGCAATTAAGTTTAAAATCACAAATCCTATTCATGGTCAAGTCAAAAATAAGGTTATAAATCCTAAAATTTTTGAAAAATTGGAAAAATAATAAACATGCATGCAAAGATACAATTTCTTCCCATCCCCCAAGCTTAAATTAAGCATTGTCCCCAATACGTAAAAATAAACAAAAGTAAATAGGAAGAAACATGGACTACTCTATTGGCAGAAGGTAGTGGTGGTGCGCCTTAATGCTTGTGTGGAGGATCGGGAGGGCGGCCTCCCTATTGCTCTATTTTTGT
>JARJHM010000841.1:0-127676 GCA_033356055.1 Carex pumila
GTTAGTAGGGGTCAAATCAGCCCTTTTTGAAGGCTTTGCTTGTACCAGTGGTGCATGTACCACTAGTGGCTACTGAGTGCATGTACCCCTATTCCAAACTCATATTGATCTTACAGGTACAAAGGAGATAATTTGTGGTATAGACGAGCAAATTGTCTCTCTCTCGGGTCTGTCTCTCTCACGCCTCACCATCCTCTCTTCATAGGTAATTTCATATTTCTTCCATCTCTCTGATTTCTCTAAATTGCTTGTTTGAGTTTGAATTGATGGGAATCTGGTTCATCGATATTTTATGATAAAGAATTGATGGGAATCAGTGATAGCTTCATGCATGGATAAATCTGGTTTGGGTATTTCCGGTATAAATCTGGTTTAGGTATAAATGGTTACTTCTTTTTTTTTTATTGTTGGTTCGGGTATCTTGATTGGGGCTATGTTGTTTTGGTTGATTTAATGTTTGTTCAAATTGTTGGAATTACAGTAGCTTTGGTATGTATATATAGGTAAAAATATACAATAGCTTTGCTGAGTTTAGGGTTTAGAAATTTCAATAAAATTTTTTTCATTCTTTTAAATTTTTTTTAATGATGAACTGTTTTTTTTTTTAAAAGATGGGTCTGAGGTTTGTGAAGCTCCAATTTGGCTTAATAATTTGTCTCTCTAAGTTGGTGAAAATATTGTCACACTTAATTGTTAACTATTAAGACATGGTTAGAATTGGTTAGATCGAATTGGTTTATGCTTTAACTTTTAAGCTGATTTCACTTGTACTTAAGCAGATTTTTTAGGTGACCTTAGGTCAGATTTTTAGATGTAGCAGATTTTTTAGGTGACATTAGGTCAGATTTTCATAGTACAAATTATTTTAGGTGAAACTAAATAATTTTTATCGTCTCAACTCTAGATATGGCACCGAGTTGAAAAGGGAGGGGAAAGGCATCAACAGAATAGGAAGGAGAGGTTAGTCAGAAAAATGGTCGCGGTCCAAATGCCTATATTGCACCGGCGGTAGATCCGACTTTGCGACCAGTGCTTCGAATAGGGGTTACAAGTAATATTCATTTTTTTGTGTATTTTGTAATTATGCATTAATTATAGTGCTTGTAATAATTATTCCTATTTGCAGGACTTTTGATGCAGGGCATCCAGAGAAGACGAAGCAAATCGCAAAACTTATTTCGCAAACAATACGTCAGAATTATCCTGGCCCGTACTAAAGATACACGGATTTTCCCAAGGATAATAAGGATGTTATCCAGGAAGAGTTTTTAGTAAGTAAATTTTTTTGAAACAAAATCTCTAATAATTACTTTTTTTTTTTAAGCTAACAAACGATATTAATTCTTAACTATACATTGCAGAAGCACTACTAGTTTCATCCGGATATATCTTTGACAGATGCATGGACTATATTTAGAAAGATAGCTGATGTACGGCTTCAAGATATGTTGAATAAATGCAAGGCGGCAACAAAAAAGTCATACGGAGAGTCAATGCTCAATTGGAAGGAGCATGGGGCTGCTCCTCGCCCCTACGACGCCTGGATCCAGCCAGCATACTGGCCCGTACTGGTTGATCATTGGTGCAGCGACGCCTTTGCTAGTCGGAGCCAGCGAAATGCAAAAAATAGGGCCAATGTTGAAGGTGCAGGGGCTTTGACGGGCTCTGTGAACATGCTTGTTCATAAACAGCGCTTCGTAAGTTATTTTTCATTAAATTAATATATTTTCATTCTTATTGAATAAAATCGAACTAACCTTGATAATTCTTTTTTAAATGAAATTGTCTTTCAAATTTTTAACAGGAGCAAACACAAGGGCGCGAACCCAGATGGAGCGATGAGCTGTTTCAGCCTACCCATACGAACAAGCAGACGGGGGAATACGTTAGTACTAAGGCTAAAAATGCACAGGTAATAGTAGTTTCAAATCGTTGTATAAAATATCATGGTTCATATTGTACGTAACATTATTATTATATTTTACAAAATTTGTAGTTAAAATATGAGAAAGCTATGAAGGACAAGTATGGCGAGGATAAAGAGAAATGGCCCAGATATGACGGCGATCTCTGGTTCGCTACGGGCGTTGATGATCAGAATGCCCACGGCGATAACTACAGTCTCGGTGCTCTAGGTAAAATAAACATTCTTTGAAATTTGAAATTTATTTTTAGTTTTGTCAGATAATTCTAATTGTCTTACTTTTCATGTTTCACTTCGAGAGGCATGTTTCGCTCTGGTGGGTCTAGCAGTGCTCGGTCGCACTCGTCACAGTCATATTCTTCTATGCCGCCATCGACGCATCTCACAGAAGAAGATGTTGAGAGGATATCTTCTCGGTTACTTGATAAGATGGAGGCTCGCATCGAGGCTCAGGTGGAGGCTCGGTTGGAGGCTTGGTTCAGAGCTTCTTCGGTACGAAATTTGATATTTCAGTATGTTTTTTTAATTGTGAACTCTAAACCCTAAATCATAATTACCTAAAACACTTTCTTAAAACTTCACAAGGAGGTTCGGGTACGCAGCCGGCCTCGATGCCCGCTCAGGATGATGAGGATGATGACGGCGATGATGACGAGGGGCATTACTCAGATGTCACTGGCGATGGTACTGCTTAGGTCTTTTTATATATTTATATCTTGTTAGATGATACTGTTTACTGCTTGAGTTACTCGGATATTTATGTTTGATGAGATGATATACAGTTTCTTGATCTTTATGTTATATGCAATTTGTATGCTTATGTTATATGTGATGTTTCTGTTGTATGCAACTCTTATGTTGTTTTTGTAGCGATTTTTATGTTTGTGTTATGATGTATGTTATATGCGATATTTCTGTTGTATGTGATTGTTATGATGTTTCTGTTGGTACGTATAGTACCAATTAATTCAATGGTGCAAATATAAATAACAAAAACAAATATCAAAAACCTAAAATAAGGTATCTGCGACCGGAATATTATATCAACGACTGTTTTTCGAACGTTTTGTTGGTCGCAAATATTCTTTTCTGACGTCAGCAAAAAACTTTCAGAGACCGTTTTTGAGTTTCAGTGACCGTTTTACGTCATCGCAAAAACTTTTTCATGATGTCAACAAGACAAACAGCGACGAAAAAAAATGGTCGCAGAAAAATTATCAGCGACCGACTGACGTCTAATAGCGACCGTTGACATCAGCAGAAGAGTAACTACGACGAGGCTTACAGCGACGGGCTTTCAGCGACCGGAATTCCGGTCGTAGAAACTCCTTTCTGCTGTAGTGTCTTAAAATATTTTTTTTCTACGAAATTTCTCTTAAAAGAAATTTTTTCTACAAAATTTCCATTCAAAGGTTGATTATTGAAAAATCACACTTTGGAACATGATGATGTCTACTGTGTTAATTAGTTACCACACAGATTCAGTAGCCTACAAAATTTCCATTCAAAGGTTGATTATTGAAAAATCAAACTTTGGAACATGATGATGTCTACTGTGTTAATTAGTTGTTACCACACAGATTCAGTAGACACTATTAAGTCAATAATTTTGTACAATTTTCTAATTACATAGCTTTTCAGTTTCTCTACAGTCTTTTGTGAGCATAATATATATTTTTACTAGCAGAATATTGTTGTTACAGCGAGGTCTAATTAAACAGCAATAGTAAACTATTAATATAAAGATATTTTGAAAAAGTTAGTGCATTAATTTCTGATGAATCAAATACAAGTCAGTAGTTGGGTAATTTTTTGGTTAAAAAGTCCCACTGCCCAGTTTCATCAATAAAATGTAACTAAGAGTTCAGTCACTACATCAGGGGTAATCCACAGGAGGAGTATATGTCTCCTCCTATTCACAGAAAAAGATTTCATCCTCTTAAAAGGAATTTTTTCAGAAAATAATTTTTTTCTACGAAATTTCCATTCAAAGGTTGATTATTGAAAAAATAAACGATTGGAAAAGGAGCTCAACATTGAAAAATCAAACTTTGGAACACGATGATGTCTATAGTGTTAATTAGTTGTTACCACACAGATTCAGTAGACACTATTAATTCGGTAATTTTGTAGATTTTTCTAATTAGATAGGTTTTCAGTTTCTCTACATGCTTTTGTGAGCATGATATATATTTTTACTAGCAGAATATTGTTGTTACAGTGAGGTCTAATTAAACAGCAATAGTAAACTATTAATATAAAGATATTTTGAAAAAGTTAGTGCATTAATTTCTGATGAATCAAATACAAGTCAGTAGTTGGGTAATTTTTTGGTTAAAAAGGCCCACTGCCCAGTTTCATTAATAAAATGTAACTAAGAGTTTAGTCACTACATCAGGGTTAATCCACAGGAGGAGTATATGTCTCCTCCTATTCACAGAAAAAGATTTCATCCTCTTACAAGGAATTTTTTCTACGAAATTTCCATTCAAGGTTGATTATTGAAAAATAAACGATTGGAAAAGGAGCTGAACATTGAAAAATCAAACTTTGGAACATGATGATGTCTATAGTGTTAATTAGTTGTTACCACACAGATTCAGTAGACACTATTAATTCAGTAATTTTGTAGATTTTTCTAATTAGATAGCTTTTCAGTCTCTCTACATGCTTTTGTGAGCATGATATATATTTTTACTAGCAGAATATTGTTGTTACAGTGAGGTCTAATTAAACAGCAATAGTAAACTATTAATATAAAGATATTTTGAAAAAGTTAGTGCATTAATTTCTGATGAATCAAATACAAGTCAGTAGTTGGGTAATTTTTTGGTTAAAAAGGCCCATTGCCCAGTTTCATTAATAAAATGTAACTAAGAGTTTAGTCACTACATCAGGGTTAATCCACAGGAGGAGTATATGTCTCCTCCTATTCACAGAAAAAGATTTCATCCTCTTAAAAGGAATTTTTTCTACGAAATTTCCATTCAAGGTTGATTATTGAAAAATAAACGATTGGAAAAGGAGCTGAACATTGAAAAATCAAACTTTGGAACATGATGATGTCTATAGTGTTAATTAGTTGTTACCACACAGATTCAGTAGACACTATTAATTCAGTAATTTTGTAGATTTTTCTAATTAGATAGCTTTTCAGTCTCTCTACATGCTTTTGTGAGCATGATATATATTTTTACTAGCAGAATATTGTTGTTACAGTGAGGTCTAATTAAACAGCAATAGTAAACTATTAATATAAAGATATTTTGAAAAAGTTAGTGCATTAATTTCTGATGAATCAAATACAAGTCAGTAGTTGGGTAATTTTTTGGTTAAAAAGGCCCATTGCCCAGTTTCATTAATAAAATGTAACTAAGAGTTTAGTCACTACATCAGGGTTAATCCACAGGAGTATATGTCTCCTCCTATTTACAGAAAAAGATTTCATCCTCTTAAAAGGAATTTTTTCTACGAAATTTCCATTCAAGGTTGATTATTGAAAAATAAACGATTGGAAAAGGAGCTGAACATTGAAAAATCAAACTTTGGAACATGATGATGTCTATAGTGTTAATTAGTTGTTACCACACAGATTCAGTAGACACTATTAATTCAGTAATTTTGTAGATTTTTCTAATTAGATAGCTTTTCAGTTTCTCTACATGCTTTTGTGAGCATGATATATATTTTTACTAGCAGAATATTGTTGTTACAGTGAGGTCTAATTAAACAGCAATAGTAAACTATTAATATAAAGATATTTTGAAAAAGTTAGTGCATTAATTTCTGATGAATCAAATACAAGTCAGTAGTTGGGTAATTTTTTGGTTAAAAAGGCCCACTGCCCAGTTTCATTAATAAAATGTAACTAAGAGTTTAGTCACTACATCAGGGTTAATCCACAGGAGGAGTATATGTCTCCTCCTATTCACAGAAAAAGATTTCATCCTCTTAAAAGGAATTTTTTCTACGAAATTTCCATTCAAGGTTGATTATTGAAAAATAAACGATTGGAAAAGGAGCTGAACATTGAAAAATCAAACTTTGGAACATGATGATGTCTATAGTGTTAATTAGTTGTTACCACACAGATTCAGTAGACACTATTAATTCAGTAATTTTGTAGATTTTTCTAATTAGATAGCTTTTCAGTTTCTCTACATGCTTTTGTGAGCATGATATATATTTTTACTAGCAGAATATTGTTGTTACAGTGAGGTCTAATTAAACAGCAATAGTAAACTATTAATATAAAGATATTTTGAAAAAGTTAGTGCATTAATTTCTGATGAATCAAATACAAGTCAGTAGTTGGGTAATTTTTTGGTTAAAAAGGCCCATTGCCCAGTTTCATTAATAAAATGTAACTAAGAGTTTAGTCACTACATCAGGGTTAATCCACAGGAGGAGTATATGTCTCCTCCTATTCACAGAAAAAGATTTCATCCTCTTAAAAGGAATTTTTTCAGAAAATAAATTTTTTCTACGAAATTTCCATTCAAAGGTTGATTATTGAAAAAATAAACGATTGGAAAAGGAGCTGAACATTGAAAAATCGAACTTTGGAACATGATGATGTTTCTATAGTGTTAATTAGTTGTTACCACACAGATTCAGTAGACACTATAATTCAGTAATTTTGTAGATTTTTCTAATTAGATAGCTTTTCAGTTTCTCTACATGCTTTTGTGAGCATGATATATATTTTTACTAGCAGAATATTGTTGTTATAGCGAGGTCTAATTAAGCAGCAATAGTAAACTATTAATATAAAGATATTTTGAAAAAGTTAGTGCATTAATTTCTGATGAATCAAATACAAGTCAGTAGTTGGGTAATGTTTTGGTTAAAAAGTCCCACTGCCCAGTTTCATTAATAAAATGTAACTAAGAGTTCAGTCACTACATCAGGGGTAATTCACAGGAGAAGTGTATTTCTCCTCCTATTCACAAAAATAAACTTCATCCTCTTAATAGAAATCTTTTCTACTAAATTTCCATTCAAAGGTTGTTTGTTGAAAAAAAAAATTCTACGAAATTTCGTGTGCCCGAAAATTGGGATGTTGCAGTATAACTCTCTGGAAAGAGTAACTAATAATAGAAATTAATTAAAGAAATTAGATCGATACTTTTGAGTGTAGATTGGGAATGAATGAAAGATATAAAACAGTTAAAAATCCTAAAAATTGAGTGTTAGGGAAGGTCAGATGGGTGCAAGACTTGTGAAATCGGATGGTTGGGAAGTGAATGGATGTGAGTAAATTGGATTTCATTGGGATGTCAAAACTAATGGACAAAATAGAAGCCTATAGATATTCTTAATTATTATACTTTTCATTTATATAATATCCCGATTTGACAAGTCCAGTCTTATCCAAATTAAGACTTGTCAAATAAAAAAAATATTCATCAACTTTTTACTGTGATTCAAAATTTTATATATTTTGTACTATTACATTGAAGTATGCGAATTATATATAATTGATTAATTAATGTGAAACATATATTAGTATGATTCAAATTAACTTTAATTAATACGGTTCAAACTTTAAAGGGACTACATGGTTTGCACTTTATTTTCACTGATTATAATCTGATAAAATAAACATAATACAATACTTTTTAACGGCCTACAAGTAAAATAGATAAGCCTTGAGTTTTCTACATGACATGATTTGTAAAGGGTTTGAGCCTAATGTCATGAACCTATAACACTCTTATAAATGAGCTGATCTGTTGCTACCTGTTCATCTCAAGATTGATAAAATACAAAATATAGCACCACTATTATAATGTATGCATTTTCATACACAAAAGCTGAAGTTCTATGCAAGAAAAAGAATAGCACAATCAAGCAACCAAAAATAACACAAGACACCAAGATCGAAGGGAAAAACAACAAAGGTACCTTGCACCAGGACAATCAAATGTGCATTCCCGAAATTCCCAAATTCCTATCATAATCAAGCTGGGAAAATCAACAACCTGCACTCAATCGATCAATACCCCAATTCATCACAACAACTCACAATTTATCACATCTCGAGCAACAATCAATCAAGAAAAGGGAGGTGCCTGAAATTACCCGAGAATGGCTCCAAATGCAAAAAAGGGCTGCAACAGTCGCTTCTCCAAATCTTGAATCTGTCAATTCAAAGAACATGCACTCCAACATTTCATTACCTCAACCTAATAAACAAGTAAATAAAATAAAATAAAATAAAATAAACCATATGCTAGCTTACCAAATAAAGAAATAATTGGCAGAGGCAGGGACTCAAAATCAGGGTTTTCCCTTTGCTCCATTGAAATTAAACAACCTAGTTGTTTAGAAACCCAAATCAAACTAAAATTTAGGGAATGCAGATATTATAGGGAAAGAAACTAAAGCTGAGTTAATACAGTAAAATACCTCAATATTCTCATGAATTTGGAGCTTTGTTGAGGCCATTGATTTGAAAGGGTCTTTGTTCTAGTTACTGCAAGTTTGTTTCTATGTCTTTTAATAGGTGGTGCACATCCACCTAATTTACCTAAACTAGAATAACACGGTATTAGACGCATGTATCAAACTACTCCAATGACAGTATCGGTATCTCATTGGCTAGATAAGTGAAGCACTACCATTTTACTTCCTACATTAAAATTTTTAAAGGGATGCAAACTTCATATTAGTGAATATGATGGAACCCCTAGCAGTATCACTACTTAAAAGAAAGTAGAAAGCATAATATGGAAAGTGGTATTGCTCTTGTATTGTAAAATATGATTTACAATTAGATTGAATTTATCCTTGCAAATTGAAGAATTAAGACCACGAATTGAGATTTGCATAAATCAGACTGTCACCTCTGCCACTCCTCTCCTAATCCAACATCAATTCAGTTAATGAGTTCAAGATAAATACTTAGTGAGAACAATTCCAAATTACATATATTTGAACCTTATAACTACACAAAAGCAAAATTGCAACAAAAAAAGAGGAAACATTGAACAAATTAGAGACAGAGAAGAGGCGAAACTGTACCAAATTCGAATTTATGGAACTGATTGGAGAGAGAAATGGAGTTGGCGTTGATTTTCCATGGGATTGACTTCGATTCCTCTGGGAGAAGAGGCCTTGTGCGCACAACAACGTAAAATATAAAAAGGGGGTTCGAACCTGGAAGGGGGTGAAGGCTAGGTTTAGGTAGATCGGAGAAGAGAGGCGAAGAGAGGAAGAGAGGGGAGAGGGTCTCGATCGGGAGGAGAGGGGTGGCGCACGGGAAGAGGGGGGAGTGCTGTCTGGGGTTGGGCGATAGGGAGAAGAGGGTTTTCACTAGGGGTGTCAATTGTACCTTTTTAGCCGTTTACCTGACCCGCATCGTATTCAGTAAGACAGGTATGGGTAAGGTTTTTTTTCGTTAGCTTATTGGGTATGGGTATGGATAAGAATTTTTTTTCGTTAGATAAATGGGTAAAGATATGGATAATGACTGTTTCGTACCCGTTACCCTATAGGGTAATTATAAAATCCAAATATATATTCAATTCAATTTTCAACCCACTTAAATATATATTCGTATTTTTTAATTTTTATTATTTATAAAATATAATTTAGTTGGAATTTATTGCACATTTATTTTATTTTTTATTAGAAATGCAATTATATATGTGTTAAAATGAATGAGTTTTTGATGTTTAATTTGTAAAATATAATAAAAATAATTATTATACTAGTATTATCCGTTATTCACCCACTACCGTTTCGTTATCCGATAATATTAACAGGTAAGGGTAGGGTAGGGTAAGATCAATTTTTAATGGGTATGGGTAGGATATGAGTAAGGTCAATTTTGATAGGTATGGGTATGAAAATGTCTCCACCCGACCCGTACCGTACCCATTGACACCCCTAGTTTTGGTGGAGAGGGTCATGGCGCGCTTTATTTTTCTAGCCGTGCTTTTTTTTCCAAAATTTCAGCAGCATTAAAAAAAAAAAACTTTCAGAAACCGGTGTTGGAGCCAGTTGCCTGATTTTAGGTGAAATTCATTTTTTTGGGAATAAATTAAGTATCTGCGACCGGCACCAACACCAGTCACAGAAAATCAATTTTGCTATAGTGAATGTCTTAATTCAAAAAAGTAAATAGAGATGCATTATACTAGAAAGACACAGATCAATGACGTGAATATTTTTGTATTTCTTTCATCACATATGGATTAAAGCATCATATAGTTTGTTTTAATAATCGGCCATATATAATTAGGTGTAATTGTACATGGTTAAATTGTTAATAAAGAACTACATATGAATGTTAGAGTACATTTATACATGATTTTTTTAAAAAACTATATATGATTGTTGGAGCTCTTTTCAAGAAGTGCGATTTTTTGCTTTGAAGACGGATTTAATGAACATTTTGAGAAAACGAGTATGATT
The DNA here is from genome assembly GCA_033356055.1 of Carex pumila. Lineage (NCBI taxonomy): Eukaryota > Viridiplantae > Streptophyta > Magnoliopsida > Poales > Cyperaceae > Carex > Carex pumila. The sequence continues at coordinate 10,346 of JARJHM010000841.1, forward strand.
TAGAGTGCATGGTTAGCATTTCTGTAGTAGTGTACAACGTATATCTTTTAAAATCTAATAATTAATTGGTAGACTTTCTGAAATAGGTAAATATTTTTTTAACTATTCAGTAAAGATGGAACAGTATATAAACATAAAATAATAGATAATTCCATTGCTTCGAGTTGACGTATTACTGATTGTTATTGTTTTATTTTAATTAATGCAAAGTATAGAAAAAAAATAATAATAACTTTTTGTTTACGAATTCAAGTATAAGAAAATTGGAATGTTGTCGTTGTTGATTAAAATTATGTTATTACGTACTAAGATTAAATACGGATTAAAATATACATGTTTACTTGATCAACGATCGATGAGCCAAGTAATTGAATTGTGCGTCATAGGAAAACCTTGCACGCTAACCAACTTCAATTTATATTCCACATCAACTTGAACAACAAATTCTGTAAAACAAATATCTCGGATTCATATCAAAAGAACACGAAAAGGGCGTAAGATTTAATTTAATTAAAAATGCATTGTGTCATCATTCATAACATATAATTAGATTGTTTCTGTGCGTTACAACAGGACAAATTAGAAAAGAACAAAAATAATCTCATACAAAATAGCATATTTTCATAAAAATAAATTAGACTAAATTACAAATAACAATTCTCAAATGACATATTAAATGATATCTACAAGTAAATAATATTTCGTAAATTACATATTGAATTTTTTTTTTCATCACATACTTTCATACAAAAATCTCATACAAAATAACATACTAATTGACAAATAATATTTTAAAAAGATATACAAAAAATAGAAAGAAATCAGGACCAATCAGAAAGATGATACAATTTGTATGTGGCGAGTACATTTCTACATAAATTTCGACTTCTACACGTAAATTATGTAAAAGAAATGCATAAAATCAAAATATTTGATTGAATGGTTGATATTCATTCTAAAATTTCATCTTTTAATTAAAGCAATTGGCGAATCAGAACATCTCTATTTGCTCAATGTAAGAATAGAGATAATAAAATGAATAATAAATTGAGCCGATGTTTAAAGAGATATCAATGGTCTGAACTCTGAAATGGGATCCTAACTGAAAAGAGATCAATAATTAGATTATGTGCTATATATATGTAAATAATGCTCAACAACATTTAAATTGATTTGTTCAGATTTTGTATTTTAAATTTGATGGTCCAGATCAAAATAAGATCATAATTGATTTGGATACAGTACGGATTTGATGCCACTCAAAACAAAAGATTGTTCTTTAGGCGTGTGATACCGATATTTTTCGGAGAATTAGTTTGAGAGAACACCAAAATAAAATGGATAATTGTCTCTCCTTAATTTTATAGAAAAATATCCATAAAAATTGTTGTCTTTTCTCACCCACAAGTCAAGTTATATAGCTATTACTTAATACATAAACTAGTCAGGAAAGTTGTTTATATTTAGTAACATATTACACAAATATTTTAAATTACCAAAGGAGAAATTTGACAGTTGTTAGCTGCTGTCCAGAGGCTAAATTTGGTGTTGGATTTATTGCCAACCTCGTTAGATTTAATACCAACATTGAGCATATATGTAATATAATTATGCATTGTTTACTGCCATATATTGTTGTCAATTAAAGTGATCAAATAAGGAAATAGACAATCAATATATTCATTAGGATGTGGTCCACAAATGTGTAGAACAATTTAGGCAAAGATCATATCATTGATGGACTGATTCTGAAATTTGCAATTAAGGAAACCGATTTTCCAGCAGCTGCACAGATTTTGATGTGACTGCACGATTTTTGATGCAATAACACAAAATACCTTTTTTAAGTTGGCATATGGCCAGAAAATTAGTTTAGAATTAGGGTTTGGCAATATGTCGACTCTACATCTCTATAAGTAGGTTGGTCCCCAAAGTACAAGTATATACGAAAAGTTGCAGAATTTTCTAGCCGTTATCTAGTCAATTCTGTGGCCTTCTCTACTTCTCCCCATTAAAGAATAGAGAGGTGAGATCATTATGGAATTGTGAACACGATCTCACAACGGTAGTCTTGTAGCTTTGGAAGGCTTCATCCTATCACTAAGGAGGCCCCCGACGTTTCAACCTCTACATCGGCACGGAGGTTTTCTTGCCGCTATCTCACAAGTTCATCAACTGCTTTTGAGAGAAGCTTTGCATAAACATGTTAATGGAGTCATGTATTGCGTCTGCTCCCTAAAAATTGATGAATTTTGCATGATAACCATTTTGGCATAGGTAAATCATTAGTGGCATATTGAATTGAACGATGGTCGAATTGTTTTAGTGTAACAATAAGGTTCCAACATTCGGAAGTAAAAATATAAAAGATTACCATATAACTAAACTAAGTAAATATTTTGCTGATTTTGTTTGCGGAAATTAAGTTTCTGATTTAGATGCTCCTGCATCAGTTGCTCTGGGTTGAAAAGAACTTGCCCTTGAGTTCGGATGTTCTTCTTCTTATTCTTGTAGATCTCTTTCAAATAATACTATTTCAGATAAAAAAAGCCATTCACTAGTGGAGAACTAGATATCAAGAACGATAAAAACCAGATAACAAGAACAGACTTACAATCGTTCTTGACCCAGGGTTTACTGATAGTACATCTAAATAGGAATGGTCGAACAACCGTTCATGTTTATACAATCAGGAACAATCATTTTAAATGGTATTGTTGATAATCAAGAACGGTTATTTAAGAACAGCTTTTAATTAAATAGCCGTTCCTGAAACAATCAAGAATGCTTATTCATTACATAGCTGTTCCTGATAGTTGATATTCAAGAAGGGTTCATTGCTAAATAGTCGTTCCTGAATTGATTTTTATTCATAAATAATAATTTTAATATTTGGCTAGCTACCATATATTTTTGTTGGCCTATAGAACAAGCATCAGGATATGAACATAAATCAGTCTGAAATGTAACAATCTGAGATAAAGATCAACACATACTTAAAATTAAAAAAGCTCAAGTTCACCAAATTACAATAATCCTAAATTATTACAAGATAACACATCCTAAATAGTTTTACAGTTTTACTTTTTTTCTACTAATACTTCCTTCAAGAGAAATTTACCCCACAGTGTTCAGATGTAGCCGATGTTTGTTTCATTATAACTTGTGGGGAACTCCTATATTTTTAAATGATAAAAGAGCACAATTACAATTTTAATTGCGTATTTTCTAAGAAAGATGAATATGCATACCTTTGGAAACAAAATATGCACCCCTTTAAGTTCGGAAAAACATTAAGAAAGCGAGTTATTATATCATGCATGAATAACATGACATAATATTCACATTCCCAATCTTCGAATTGTTGTGAGCACTGTATTAAAAAATCAGATTCAAGTCAATATAGAGCTGTTCACAAGGGCAATGCTTGAAGCAACAAATTAGATCTTTTACATCAGCAAATTGGTTAGTATACAACAGCAAGCCTTTTTGGAAATTAAATATTTTTAAATAGTGACAAAAAATTAGGAGAAATTTCAAAACAATCTAAACAAACACAAATTGGGAATATAGATAATCTTCAGATAATTACGCTGCTCGGATCGAAAGATTGTTCTTAGACGTGTGATACTGATAATCTTAAGAGAATAAGTTTGAGAGAACACCAAAATAAAAGAGAGAATTGTCTCTCCTTAATTTTATAGAAAAATATCCAGGAAAATTGTTCTCTTTTCTCATCCACAAACCGGGTTATATAGCTATTATTCAATGCAGAAATTAGTCAGAAAAGTTGCTAATCTTTGGTAACATATTACACAAATATTTTAAATTACTAAAGGAGAAATTTGATAGTGCTTAGCTTCTGTCCAGAGGTTAAATTTGGAAGTAAAAATCTAAATATAAAAGATTACCATACAACTAAACTAAGTAAATATTTTGCTGATTTTGTTTTCTGAAATTAAGTTTCTGATTCCAGATGCTGCTACATCATGATTGAACATATATATTTTATATTTGTACCTATCTAAATATAGTTTCTTTTTGAGTAAAGGTTAGAGGTCAAGCCACCTAACTATTTAATATCTATGAGAGATTTATCTATTCAGGTTTCAAATCTACGACATCTGACACGAACAAGAGCGGACCTACATTTGTTTTGAGTTTTTATGGAGATTTATACCCCCTCTTGTTTCTCTTCTATTGTTTTTTAATTATTCTATTAGCTTCTCTCCTAGCAAACTTTAGCTGCTTTATTTACTTGGTTGTGTTCGAAGCTCGTTGAGGTATTTTGTAAGAACTTCCTTATTCTATTGGACGTAATTAATGAAACTGGTGGGTTATACAACTTCTATTGTATAACAAAATATTAGTTTCGTAATGAAACTAGTGGGTTTTACCCACTTTTGTTAAAACAAAATTTGCCTCCACTGGAGTCCTGATATGTAATTTAGGCTAAATTTATAGTTAAAATTAGAATAAATTTCTTGAATTCTGATTAATAATTAGAATTATAAGTTCAAACATTAGAAATTAGAGATCACAATATTGGAAATCACAAGTTAGAGCATTGTTTTAATCTAGTACTCAATTAGTTAATTGATTTGTATCTGATAAGTTCAAACTAGAAGTCGAGATGAAGTTGCTTATCCTAAATCCCTTTTAATTTAATAATTACCTTACAAGGACGACTGACAAGGACTATAAAAATAAACTGAAGTGATAGGCCAGGAATATTTAAATGCTATACATATAAATGGTATAGTTAATTATCACCCCTTTATTAAAAAAATAATAATTAATTAATAATCAAACAAAAGCAGGAGATCGATGCATGTCCTATATATATAGGAGTACTTGCAATGTGTTTTGCCCAAGGAAAGAAAAGGGTTAAGGATCCATCGTTACAATAGTGAAGCTTAGAAAATAAACAAATTCCCTTGATATAGCTAGGTGGGAAGATGAATACTGAAGCACAGAAAACATGCCCCGCTGTTTGCAACAGTGAGAAGCAGGAGGGTTCTGCTCGCAGATTTTTTAACTATGAACCGACTGCGTGGAGTCCTGACACTTTCATTACTCACACAGCTCCTATTCAGGTATACCGCCACACATTAATCTCTATATTTTCCCATGAAAATCAACTCCTAAGTTCTAGTGTGCTGTTGGGTGCCTTGTATATACTGGTTGTTTCATAATAAACAGAGAGTAGTTCTACTTCGCTGAAAAGAAAAGATATTGAACTGCTGTAAAATTTATTTATTATCAATAACTGTTGTAAATTTCAAAAGTAATCAAACGAGTGCTCAAATTGTATTTAAAATATCCAAGATTGATGGAAAACAATATATACGAAAGCAGAGTAGGTCTGATGGACAAAATACCTACTTTTGGGTCTAATGTGCTCCTGAACCATCTTATTTGCTTTAAGATCCATGGGCACAAAAATTACTTCTTTTTCAAGATTGTGATGGAGCCCATCGAGCCAAAAGTAGGTCCGATCGGCATCAGACATACTCCATAATCTATATATAGTTGGTCAACAATGAAAGACAGTTTTAGATTTTCCACGCTAGCTTTATTTCCTATTTACAATTGGAACAGTACTAAATTACCCAAGGCAAATTTCTTGAATATTTTTCACAAAGCTCTTATTTGTACAAGACGAGTGTAATTAATACATCACATTTGGTTTTGCAGAAGTCCAAAGAGTGGATCGAAGCAAGGATAAGGGATCTAAAAGAGGAAGTTAGAGCAATGCTTGGGTCCACCATTGACAGTGTGGAGATGGTGAACTTAATTGATACAATTGAACACCTTGGCATAGGTTACCACTTTAAGAGCGACATTTATGATGCATTAAGCCATCTTCATGATGCCAAACTAGTTAATTGTGATCTTCATCATGTTGCAACTCGCTTCCGGCTACTCAGACAACATGGGTTTAACGCATCTACAGGTAATATACAATTAATTTCATCGGAAGTCATCTTTCGTATCAACTTTTGTTTCATATCAACCTTTTAAGAAAACAACTTATCTTAAATGGATGAACTCCTGAATCTATTTTCTTAAAATCATGTTTTAGTTTTTAAATCATATATAGTTGCCTCTTGTTTAATGATTTTTTTTGTTTATGAAGTTGTATCTGGAGACGTAGTTAGGAGTGGGAGGGAATTGTCACATATTGGACTCAAGACATTTAATTAATTGCTTAAGCTGACTATTTACTGTGTTTAAACATTTACAGATGTATTTCTCAATTTGAAAGATGATCAAGGAAACTTTGATGAGAATATAAGCAAGGACCCAAAAGGATTGCTGAGCCTGTATAATGCAGGGTATCTTGCGATTCCTGGTGAGGAAATACTTGTTGATGCAATTTCATTTTCTAGGGGCCATCTCTCATTAATATTGCTCGATGATTTGAGATCCCCACTAAAGAAACAAGTATTGCGCGCACTCAAGATGCCATTGCATAAGATGCTGGTGATAGTGGAGGCAAGGTTTTATATTGAAGAATATGATGAGGAGGAAAACCGAAATGAAAGATTACTTGAGCTTGCAAAATTGGACTTTAATACATGCCAAACTCTTCATTTAGAAGAGATGAAGACTCTTTCTCTGTGAGTTCAATATATAATCCTTGTAAAACTATTCAATATGGAGTAGACTAGAATCTGTTTTATCACCATGGAAATAATTGCTTACCAACGGGGAATTTGGGATAACTATATCCGTGGACTTACCCACGGAATTAGACATTTCCTTAGCCACGGTTTTAAACTAGATGCATATATTTAAGCTACAAATTACTTTAAATCAAACCTAACAAATCAGACCTACCAATACATGCATGCGTATATATATGAATATGTGTGTATATAAATCTATATATATATATAGGAGGAGAGCTAAAATGCACCCTCTTTTTGTGCTTCTAACGTGCACCCTCCTATCATATTTTCATTTTCAAAGTCCAACGTGTTCTTCATATTAAAATGTGCTTGGAGACCAAATTTTTACATTTTTTGGAAATCTTTTACTATTTCTTCAGAATTTTTGATTAAACTAAACAATAATAAAAAATTCAGCAAAGTGATGATTTTCAAAAATTCTGAAAAAATAGTAAAAGATTTTCAAAAAATGTAAAATTTGGTTTCCTATATATATATATATATAGAGAGAGAGAGAGAGAGAGAGAGAGAAAGACAGAGCAAAGCTAAGGTGTGATGTGCTCATTAAAAGAGTTTGGTGAGCACAACTTCAAAAGTATATCGAATCAGCTTCACACAACGAATTTTACTTGTTAAAATCCATCTACTTCATGAGTGATGTATATACATGTGAAATTTTAAAAATTTCAAATTTATTTGCTACAAGGTTAAGCGGTTAAAAAAATGATGAAAAATGAATATATAAAACTAGCTATAAATTAACTTATAAAATGTTCATTTCTTTAACCGCTTGACTATGTAGCAAATTATTCTTAACTTTCAAAATTTTACATGGAAATGCATTACTCATAAAGTACATGGATTTCAACGATTTGTATTTGTAGTTTGAAGTCGATCCGATATACATTTGGAGTTGCGCTCACCAAATTCTCTTGGTGAGCACATCACACTTTAGCTTTGCTCATATATATATTATATGTATATATATAAAGAGAGAGAGAGAGAGAGAGAGAGAGATGTTGGCTAATATCAAAATATTTGTTCCTAGACCATAGAACAAACGCTTTGGTTTTTATATTTTTAAAGTCCAAATAGCCAATCGAAACTATTCAATGTTCAATCTATATTAAAATATGCTTGGAGACTAATTTTTATATTTTTTTTGAATTTTTTACTATTTATTAAGTCAGTTTTAAAATCGGTGTTTTCAATAATCCACAATTTTTTCAATATTTATTAAAATCAGCAATTTTAAAACTAACATAACAATTAGTAAAAAATTCCAAAATTTTTTTTGGTCTCCAAGCTCATATTAATATAGAGATCAAATCTAATGGTTTAGATCGACCGTTTGGTCTTTAAAAATCGGAAAACCAATTGGACCACGGCTACGGAACAAATGTTTTGATATTAGCCAACCTCTCTCTCTCTCTCTCTTTATATATATATATATATAGAGTAAAGCTAGGGTGTGACGTGCTCACCAAGAAAGTTTGGTGAACATAATTCCAAAAGTATATCGAATCGACGTCAAATACTGAATCCAAATCGTTGAAATCCATGTACTTCATGAGTGATACATATACATGCAAATTTTTGAAAGTTTCGAGTTTATGTGCTACACGGTCAAGTGGTCAAAGAAATGAACAATTTAAAAGTTAATTTATAAGTTATTTTATATATTCAATTTTTATTATTTCTTTGACCACTTGATCGTGTAGCAAATAAACTTGAAACTTTCAAAATTTTGCATGTATATGCATCACTCATGAAGTACATGGATTTCAACGGTTTAGATTCGGCATTTTACATCGATCCGATATACTTTTGGAGTTATGCTCACCAAACTTTTTTGGTGAGCACGTCACACCCTAGCTTTACTCTATATATATATATATATATATTTATATATATAGCACAAGGACATCTGTGCTACCGCCTCAAAAACATATTGTATAAACTTAAAACTTTGATTTAAGTAGCTCAATAAATTGGTTATATAATAAACTTGTACAATACTAATTTTTACTATTTTTTTATGATTTATGAAAGATGGCAAAAAATAGCCTAAAATATTGACAATTTTCATTTAATTTTAAGCCATCTTTCATAAATCATAAAAAATAGTAAAAAAATTTCAAAAATAATAAAAATTAGTAATTTACAAGCGTATTATATAACCAATTTATTGAACTACTTGTATTGTAGTTTGAAGTTTTTATGACAGGTTTTTCAAGCCGTAGCACGAAAGACCTTATGCTATCGATAGAACCCAAGTCTTACTCATATGCTTATATAAGTAGAGTAGCCAATCTCTCTCTATATAAAAGTCCATAGTGTCTTTACAATGTCAACCTACGTAGTTAATAAGCTTCGATACAACCAAATATACTTTCTTAAATATATAGTGTTTCATTTCATTAAACGGCTTCACTAAAAGTATTAATACCTATTAGTGAGCATAGATTATTAATACAGGTATGGTTATATACATGTTGCAGATGGTGGAAGAACCTAAATATTGGCGAGAATCTAAAATATGCACGGGAGCTTTTATTAGAGGGATATATGGTTTGGAGTTGCGGACAATATTTTGAGGCCAATCAGTATAGCCGTGCACGGAAAATGATTGCCAAGTTGTATGCATTGTTAACAGTTATAGATGACACTTTTGATGTGTACGGCACATATGAAGAATGCAAGCTTCTAAATGAGGCAATACAGAGGCAAGTTATTTATATATTTTACCTGTGATATGTTTTCTTCATTAGTTAAAATTAATGAACTGTAATCTAAGTCCTATATATATTGACGGCCAATGGTAATATTCTAACAGAAACATATCGTTCAAATGACTCTAGCGGAATGTACTTTATCATTAGTTGCTGAAATTATAATGGTAACCAAAATTTTCTTTTGAAGGATCTCTCAGACCTAAACCAAAGTTAGAACTTAAAAGGGTCAGATTTAAATTGGGATGAAGATGAGAATCACATCTGCAATTAATTGATAAAGATAATATCATCCGTATGAAAGGAACTAATACACAGTGGGATATGTAAGAAAGAGAATCTAGAGTCCTTCCTTAAGTAAAAAAGAAAAAAAAATCAAGGAAGAACACCCACCCCCGTCAAAATTTTTGTAAAAAAAAAATGGAAAAACGAGCTATATTTTAAATTGCACAGTTTCTTTATGATGAAAAATGACTAAGAATAATATCCCCAATTGTTATATATTTATTGCTAAGTAGCTTGTGCTGGAAGAAAATAATTGTCTGAGAGGTGTCATCATAAGTTTTTTTTTGGAGATGCTTCATAATTAACTTGCAGAATTACTAATTAACAGAAAATGCTTCATAATTAACGGAATAATAATAATAATAATAATAATAATAATAATAATAATAATTTTACTCAAAAAAAAAAATTAACGGAATAATTAATTAACTTGCGGAATTATTTACTAATAACATTATATATAATTAGTGAAACTAATGTCAGTACTGGGATAACTTCCTTGTAGGTGGGATGAAAAGGCAGTGGATTTACTACCGATGTACTTGAGGAACTTATGTCACCAATTCATTAAGACAGTTAATAGTTTTGATGATGAATTAGTGCCTAGTGAGAAGTACCGTTTGCCGTACATTATCAAGTCGGTATGATACCATGTTTTTCTCATTATGGCGAACTCTGCATATTTATATTATTTATTTATGTGGATTATTAATAATTATAAGTAACATATCAAGTTTAAAATTTTTAGGAGTTCAGAATCCAGAGCTGTTATTTTTTTGAACTGAATACCTCCTCGTTAATATGTATACTTTCTGTTTGATAATTATTTTCATCCAGACTTTTCGAATATATATCTTATTTTCTGGATTTTAAAGTTGTAATGCATTTTACATTCATATAAATAGACTCAGACACTTCTTGACGGTTACATGCAAGAAGTGGAGTGGCGTGTGAGTGGGTATGTACCATCCTTCCATGAGCACAAAAAACCCGCATTAGACGAACATGTTGGCTTCCTCGTGGTTGGTTTTCCTTTCTTGGGAACTCCAGGGGAAGTCATCACCAAAGAGGTCTTTCAGTGGCTCTATACTATCCCAGATATCACCGTGGATTGCATGAGAATTGTTAGATACATCGACGATGTAATAGGTCATGAGGTACCAAAATAACCTAATTATATTAAAGATGATTTAGTAATTGATTTGGTGTGCTATAATTTGAAAAGTCATTTGGTATGCGACGAGCAGCTGGGGAAGAGTAGAAAATAGATTTTCATTTTGTTGTTTGGTTATGTATTGCTTTTAATATTTCAGACTCAATTTCTCTAGTAGAATTAGACATAAATATATAGTCTTGTGGGAACCAACTGATCATCTACCTCAGATCAAATATTTAAGAATCCAGAAAAGGGATTCATGATTTATGGTAAGAACAAAAATCAAGCTATTGGAAAAGTGCAACTTCAATTCAAACTGGAAAATTGAATTCATTGATTAAAAAAACTAAAGTTTTTACTAAGTAATAGTTATAGCTTCACAATTTGTTTTCATTTGATGCTTGCAGCGTGAGATGAAGTCCGGGCAAGGGCCAACAACATTTGAGTGCTACAAAATCGAACATAAATTAACAAATGAAGAAACAACTGCGAAGTTCCAGTCTTTTTGCGAGGATGCATGGAAGAGAGTAAACCAGGCATGCCTTCACCCAGCTGATGTTCCCATGACAGTTTATGAGATACTTGTTAATCAGTGCAGACAAATGGAGACCTTTTATGTTTACTTCAATGATTCAATACACAAAACCAGCAATATGAAAAAAATAAGTTCTCTGCTTCTGCTGGAACCCTTCGCTCTTTAAATAAGTCAACCGCATGCTATTACCAGTCTGGATGGCTCTCATGCAGAGAATGAAATAAATAGGTTATTTGCTAGTAGTTGTTAAGGAATAAACTCAAACACAGTCAGATTTTGAGGCAATATTAAATAAGTTGAAGGGGCAAGTGTAGGTCATCCTGGGCATATTAATTATGTTTTTCACTTGTTTTCTAATCTACTTTCAGTTGGTTCTGGTATTAAGTCGTTTGGAGTTTTCTATAAAAAGTTAAGACAGTTTTAGCAACCAAGTGTCAGGTTTAAGTGTTGTTGTTTAGAATTCTGTTTTACATTTATCCTTGTACTAATTTTAAGAGTTTACTTTAATGGTAAGAGTATTAATAGTGTTATATTCTGTTATGAATGTAAGAGAAGAAAATATGTTTAAGAATTAATAGAAAGAAATTGTGTTCTTGTTTCTCTTCCTTAAAAAGAATTTTGTTTTTCTCAGTAGCTACGTCTAATATATACTCTATACTTATATATGTTGAGTTAACTTTAACGGATAACAGACAAATAATGAATAATTATTAAATAATTTGATAATTTGTATAATTGTTGGGTGCAAAATTGTTATATGTCCCCCTCGGATGTTTCCCTTTTGATTTTATGCCTGCCTCTTTGAAATTGGGAGAGGGAAGGCCTCATGGAGACATAGGAGCGTTGAATGTTTCTGCTTCTTTTGGGTTCACCCTTGATGGCCTACTATTCATGATTAGATGTCAAGAGAGTTTATTGATTGTGGAGATGTTTAACTCCTGACAAGCTCAAGTCCCACAGTTAATTATATCAATAGACTTTTTAGGTCTTATTGAACACTTCAATACAGGATTTGGGCCTATTGTCAAGGGAACTGAATAGTAAAGCTAAAGGGGGGGCTCATGTGTAAATATTGATCGTGTTCCGTGGGTTTTCATAGGTGTGTGTATCTATGTGTGTTTATATATGCCATGATGCATGCATGATATGGGAAATATGGTATTCTATTCAATCAGTGCATAGGTATGTTAAATTATTTGTTTATTCCGCATTAAATTGAAGGGTGTAGGTCTAAAGACTTTGCGGTCTTTTCTAGTTTAGGGACATTGGAATCCATGAGGTTCAAACGGAGGGATACTTTGGTCATTTGGGATTTTGATCATGCTTTGGTCATGTCTTTGGCATCAAGTCAAGAGTAAACAAGTCATTTAAAAGTTAACCATGTTGGATAACAAAGTCATTATTGGGTTAAGGCTCAATGCAGGGGCAATTTGGTCATTTGGTAGTTCGAATTAATTAAAATTATATAAGAATTGGCTTTGAGTCATGTAGAATTGAATTTGGGTTGAGAGTTGATTTCGACTTAGAATGAGAAAGTTATTGGTAAAATTAATGACTTGGAAGGGTATTTTTGTGACTATTTTAATAGGCAATGGCCTCTGTGTAATTTTCTAAGAGTCTTGGGCTATAATTTGAGCTTTTAACACGGTTATCCAAGTAAAATTGGAGCTTCAGGGAAAAGTTTGTGATATTTTAAACTGGCCAAGGGCTTGTTTGGAAACAATCAGAGGCTTTGCTTGTGCATTCTTCAAACTTCAGCGTATGGCATGCAAATTAAATAGGCTTGGGTTCCAGTCGGAGTTCAAGTCAACTTCGATTGATTGGGTTTGGCTTAATCAGGTAGGTTTTGAACAAAGGGGACCCGCATTGTCAGGTGTTGTTAGGCCTCAATCTGATGCTTCAATTTAAACTCTTCTTTAGGATTCGTTCATCTTTCAAATATTCTCAACCGCATTAAGATCTGAACCAAGGTTCTGAAACTCGGAATCAGAATCGGAATCGGATTTTTGACCGCCGAGTTAGAATCGGATGAATCGGCTGGAATCGGAAGAATCGGATCGGTAACTCAGGTTTTTTTGGCAGAACCCTTGTTTTGTAGCCAAAAAATAGGAAAAAATTGATAAAAATAATTTGTAAAAAACTATGTTAATTAAGACAAAATATTACATTCAAATAATTCACTGATTATATAATGTATTACAAACATTACAAATAGAACATACTTTTATTGTCAGAAGTTATGCCAAGTTGGCTGGATCATCTCATCGTCCTCTGTAATAAAATACGAATGGAGCTATTGTTGTATAGAGCCAAAAAATAAAGACATTAATGTAGTATCAAATTAAGAATTATTAGCATCCTCATATCCAACATATGAATTGTATGTGCTATAAAATTCTGGACTACTACTCGAATTGTAGTCTGGTTGTACTCCATACGTAGATATTATGTATTTGCTCTCTAAAATTCTTTCAATTATGTTTCTGAATGTCTAATTTTATATTTTTTTTTTAGGGACAAAATTTAACAGAGCAGTTTCCATATTTGATTTTAACAGAATTTTCTAAATGTTTCCATTTCCATATTTGATTTTAACAGAATTTAACGGAGCAGTTTCCGTTTCCATAATTTTTTTGCGAAATATTTTTCTAAATTTATTTTTGGCCACAGGCCACAGCGTAAAGATTTTAACTGAGCAGTTTTGGTTTCATCCAACGTAATGACTATAGATCAAAGTAGGAGGGTTGAATTGTAATTTTCTCTTTTACCCCTTTCTCATTTCCCTTTTACCCCTTTATCATTTCCTTCTCCGCGTGCGTACTCCTCCTCCAACTAAAATTTCTGCGGCGATTGAAATCGAATGGACAGTGCCGATTAAAATCGAATGGGACTCCGATTAAAATCGAATGGACAGCACAGCGCAGCTGATTGCTTGACCTACGACAGCGCCGATTGCTCGACCTACGACAGCACAACCGACTCGGTCCAGGTTAGTGTGACTCGGCCTGAATCGGCTCAACTCGGTGTAACTCGGCTTGACTCGGCCGGAAAATCGGAAAACTCGGCTAAGTCAAGCACTGTTCATCCGAGTTTTGCTGAAAAACTCGCCTAGGTGCGAGAATCGGGTAAAATTCGGCTCGGACACCGCCGATTCCGAGTCGACTCGGTTGAGTCAACTCGGAATCAGCCGATTTTCGAAATCATGATCTGAACGATACAGACTGCTTCAAGAGTCGCACCACCTTGATATGAACTAGGGCTTCATCCTGACAGGTGGGCCCGACTTCTCTAGTGCGATTGTGGCCACGGCAAGGCCAGGGAGTGGCATGGCTGTGATCATCCTGCTACAGGGCATCCACTTCACCGCTCCACATCATCCAATGATCATAAAAAACGACAGTGTAGGGTACCGGTGGAAACATCGGTACCAGTCGAAATCAAGTTGATTCATTCATGATTTTGAATGATTTCTTCACGGCTGAGCTTGAATTTAGGTTTATAATGCGATTGCGGCATTGAATTAGGGTTTTAGGGTTGATTCAAGGGCTTTGGTACTGAGAGTCATTGGTCTGAAGGAATTGTGTATATAACTCTTGTTATTATACACGGTTATTTTGACTATGTATGTAGAAACCACTATTTTCAGTGTCTTTTTTTTTTTAGACCCAACACGGTTCGGAAATCATGTAAAACATGCTCCCCTATTCATATACGTCGCTCGCTGACACAGTTGTGTAACCGAGTGACATTAGCTTTTTGGACCATGTATGATGACGTTTTTTATACTAGTGTAGCCGCACATAATGAATTTTATTGATATCTTATAATATTAATACTCTATGTTTTTATACTCTAGTGAGGCATTTTTCTGTTGAATATTACTAATTACCACCAAAACTTAAAAAATTAGAAAAAAAAATTCTACAAACTTTTTTTTTTTTCTGTTAATGTCAAAAAGTACTTAATACAATATCATACTTCGCCATCTTTTAAACAATGCGCTAATGCACAAGACTTATCAAACAATAAAGAAATTAATTAAGGATAAATTAGTTTGATATGAAAATAAAAAATAAAAAATTACATTGAGCATTCCACTCTCAAAATAACAGTGTGACAAAATAGTATACATATGTATTTGTGAATATGCATCCTTTTGTTGAGATAACCGTTCTTCATGTAATATCTATGTATCTAACAGAAGACTTGCATGCTAAAAATTATTTTTAAATTAGGTAAAAAAGACAGGGATGAACAATTAAAATTGTTCATCAGAAGGCTTAATTGGAAGTGCACGTAAGCTGGAGCAAAACTATTTAGAAAACGCAAATAGGTTTCTGAACCAGGCTAAACATCTGCTATGGATAGTATGTACATTCTGGGCAAGTTCATACAATTTGCAAGGCCTGAGAGTTATACAACGAATTGGTCCAACAACTGGACGCCATAAGAGAAATAGCCACAGGTGCAAGACATGAAAATGTCAGAAGCAAACAATAACTTTACTAGGAGTAAAGGAAGCAAAAGAACATTTAAGTCCAGTTCAGCGTCAAATCATATGAAGAGTCAAATTCTTTGCTCTGAAAACAATGGGCTTGTTTGCCAACAAACCATTAGAATAGACCAATAGTGAAGAAAAATGGAATTTGAAATAGACTTCAATTCTTAACTATTTCCGTCATGTTCGATTAATAGAAGAGTAGAAGAGTATTGGTAAACAAACTAAATTTATTTTTTCAAAAAAGTCAATTTCTCTATTCCACATTTCTCATGGAATAAAGAATTGACTCATAGAGGATTAGATGAGAGATTAAAATGCAAAAAAATATGGGTTTGATTACAAAAGTTTAAACTCAATTCCACTATTCTCAATTTCTCAATTTCACTCACCTCTTCTCTTGTTTAGAGCAGTGTCAGTTGTCGGACGGACAAGACACCGCAAAGCGATTAATCGGGAATAATCGAGAATAATCGGCCATATTTGGAAATAATCGTCCAATTAATTGGAAAAATCAATGACAATTTGGTTACTGCCAATGACTAATCGGTCTAAACGGACGTTTTTTACAGCACTGGTTGGGTAGGAATAGAACATTTTTTCTACTCTATTTCTCTATTCCTTTATTCCACTCTTGCTGAACGGACTTAACATAAACATCCAAAACTAAGGAAAGAACATTGTTTACAAGGAAATTATGGGCTTTTATTTTCCGCTTTTTTATATGAACCACAATATGTTTGTTTACATCCAAACTTAACTATTGGGCCTTCGATTATGGGCCTTGAATTGCCAGTTTTCCAAAATACATATTTTGGTTCATGTAAGACTTTTGTATGGATTATTTTCGAATCTAAACCGTTAACATCACAAATAACTTCTTTAAGTCAATGAAAGTAAATAATCTCTCTCAAAAGCAGAGAATAAAATTTCAAAGCAGCGGGAAATAACTCTTCTCAAAACCGATTTTATTACAACTAGTATATATATTCTTTAAAGCAGTTTATTGGGCTCTCAGAAAAGAAACAGTTTTTTTTATTCTCTCTTGGCATCTGCTAATAAAGTCAAAGTGGAAATATTTTATTGTAGTATATATTCTCTGTCTTTTCTTATTAGCAGCTGTCATTTACTAGAGAAAAATGTAAGAAAAAACTATAGGTGCAAATTTGATATAAAAAGACATATATAAAATTTTCTCAGCTCTTCAATCGAATGCTTGCTCTGAATATACCATACCCATTATAAAAAGCTTAAGAAAGCATCCTTTTCATGGTTATGCCTAGATTCATTAAATAGTTAGGTTTTTTTAATTGACACATCAAGCCCAGAAGTTCAACTATTATGACAACGGTGTTACTTCAGTCGTTCTGATAATGACTCCAAAATATATTACATAGACTTCAAATAATAAATCCAAATCATTTAAAGCAATTTAGCTTCCTTACGAGTGATGCATGCAAAATTTGAGTAGAACTAGGTTGTTCTTAAGTTCACCAAGTTCTTTGATAAATTCAAGTCTAAAACCCATCAAACCGGCTTTAAATGACGAATCCAAATCGTTAAAATCCGCCTATCTTATCAGTGATGTGTCTACATGATGAATCGAATTAATTTAGTATAAAGTCAATCGGTCAAAATTAAAAGGTTACTTAATGCATTTATTTTTTGAATATTTTTGACTGCTTGACTTTATATTAAAGTAATTCGAATGTTTTAAATTTTCACATGTAGACGCATCAATCGTAAGGAAGGCGGGTTTCAACGGTTCGGATTCATCATTTGAAGTCAATTTGATGGGTTTAAGACTTGAGTTCACCAAAGAACTTGGTGAACTTAAGAACATCCTAGTTCTACTCGCAAAATTTATAAATTCTCTAGTTCATTTTGTATGAAGTCAAACGGTATAAAAAAATAATTAAATTAATTTTATTGCATTCAAATAGCAGTATTGTTTTACCACTTGACTTGGTACATAATAAATTTGAGGATTTATAATTTTACATGTAAATCAATAACTCGTAAGGTACAGATTGATTGAATGGTTTAGAATTGTTGTTTGAATTCTATTTGATAAATTTTCAAGTTAATACATGTCACTACAGCTGAAATAACATCAATATCATAGTAGTTGCACTCATTTTCTTTTGCATTGCAATTATTGGTGTAGCGTCACTGCGTCAGTAATCTGATTTTTAGAAAATCAGTCGTTTAAATGTCCAAATTACTTGTTGTGGTTCATGTAGTTAAGATTTTGTTTGAATTATTTTCGACAACTGGACCTGTTTGGAATGTCCAAATTACTATTATATATTTTATTATGTATCACTGAAAACTTAACAATGTTAAAGAAGGAAAAGAGAGGAGGTACCTCGCAGTGCTAAAGCTCTTAAACTACGGTGTTCCGTGCAGATACAACTCCTTCAATTTCGGGAATGCTTCCACAATGAACAGTGGCTCTTCACGTTTTGCACATGTGATCAGATATTCCAATTACCCAGAACAGTACCAGATGGAAAGTGAAAGGAGCTGTTGTAAGCAATCTCCCTTGTATACAAGACATGAATAGCTCAGAAGCAAAGAATAAGTTTACTCCGAGAATAGGATGCAATAGTTAAGGTGCAAATTTTAACTGCTGCAGGGCGGAGGTGAGAGAAACCCTTTTTATCCTCTCTCCGGAAAGGAAATTAAAAAAAGATATAAAATTGTGATTTAAACGAAGAAACTGGTAGATAGAAATAAAGGAAATATTTTCCGGAACTCAAGGAAATTAAATAAACTGGTTGTTTAAATTCAGAGTAAAACAACTCCCATTAATATGACACGGACGTCTCAACCATGTGGACTGAAACGGGACTATTCAGAACACGCAAATATGTTTGTGAACTAGGCTGAATATCTTCTGATAGTATATATGTCCTTTCTGGGGCAATATCAACTAAACAAATTAAAGTTCATACAATTTCCAAGGCCTGAGAGTTATATATACAATGAATAGGCCCAACAACTGGATGCCATAATTAGGTAACACCGTAAAAAAATAGCCACAGGTGCAAGACATGAATAGGTCACAAGCAAACAATAACTATACTCCCACAAATGGAAACAAAAGTACATCAGCCTGTTCGACAACAATGAATTAAGCCTCTTTCAAGTCTAATCCATTTTTTTTAGCTTCCATAGCTGCTTAATACTGTCGTATATCAGTTCCTAATTAGGACGGATTAAGATTACCTTTTCTAGCCTCCTTTTGCCTAGATCTTGATCCTTTGTTCGGGCCTTAAGGCACCCCTATCTCTTCTTTTAGCTTCCTTAGTTTTCACTCCATGGATTAAGACAACCGTACATCACTTCCATAGCTCTTTTTAAACTCTTAATCCCTTGTTACCGAATAGTATGACCATCCAAAATATCAAGAGTAAAATTATTTGTTATGTAAACAATATGACAATTCAAAATAAAGAAAAAAACATTGTTTACAAACCAATTAGTAGGCCTTGAATTTCAATTTTTGAACATGAACCACAATATGTTTGTTTACGTCCAAACTTAATTACTGGGCCTAGAATTACCAGTTTTCCAAAGCATATATTGTTGTTCATGTATATCAAAACTAGACCGTTAAAAAATCATATCAAGAGTCAAATTCTTTGCTATGAATATAATATGAACATCGAAACCAAGGAAAGAAAGAACATTGTTTACAAAGGAGATTCTTGGGCCTTAATTAATATGTTCGTTTACTTCCAAACTTAATTATTGGGCCTTGGATTATAGGCCTTAAACTAGTACTTTTCCAAATTGCAAATTTTGGTAGATGTAAGATTTTTTTATGAATTATTTCGGAAAAGTAGACCGTTAGAGTCTAAAATAACTTCGTAAGTTAATAAAAAGTAAATCTTCTCAAATTCAGAGAATAAAATTACAAAGCAGATAGAATTAAATCTCCTCAAAATCGATTTTATTGCAGTATATATATTCTTCAAAGGATCGTTCATTGGGCTCTCAGAAAAGAAACCGTTTTTTATTTTGGCATCTGGTAATTATATATTGCAGTATATATATTCTTCGTCTTTAAAATCGATTTATTTAATTAACACGCCAAGCCCACTTGCTTATCTGACTAGATTTCCACATTACTAGTTTGGTTCACGTACGTAAGACTTTTGTTTGAATAATTTTCAAAAACTGGACTGTTGGAAAATAAATAATTTCATAGATAAAAGTAAATTAGTGCTTGAACTAGACCTGTACTCCTTTCAAAATTAAAACCTTCTTAAAATTTTTAAGAGGAAAAGGTGCTTAAAGTGATTTAATTTGTTAGTAAGAATTGTCATCCTATATTGAGTTGTTATAATTGAACGCCAATTTGAAAGCTTAGAAAAAAAATCTTTCTCTAATTTTTTAGGTGTTATCGTTTTCTTTTATTATGTTGTATAAACAATTTGAAAGTTAAAAAAATCGGTTTCCCATATATTTTTTTGGGCACTTGACTTTGACTGATTTTTATTCCATATATTGTATCTTACAAAATAGTGAAAATACTAATAGTTACTATCATATAATTTATTATGTATCACTGAAAACAACGTTAAAGAAGGAAAAGAGAGGAGGTACCTCGCAGTGCTAAAGCTCTTAAACTGCGGTGTTCCGTGCAGATACAACTCTTTCAATTTCGGAAATGCTTCCACAATGAACAGTGGCTCTTCACGTTTTGCTCATGTGATCAGATATTCCAACCCAGAACAGTACCAGATGGAAAGTGAACGGAGCTGTTGTAAGCAACCTCCCTTGTACGTATACAAGACATGAATAGGTCAGAAGCAAAGAATAAGTTTACTCCGAGAAAAGGATGCAATAGTTAAGGTGCAAATTTTAACTGCTGCAGGGCGAAGGTGAGAGAAACCTTTTTTATGGACTATATTATCCTCTCTCCGGAAGGGAAATTAATAATATGATTTGCACCTAGATAGTATATATGACACGTTTATCAAGTTCTTTCATTTTTAATTACAAATAGTGATCTGATTTAGATACAGTTAATTTGGTGAAATATGTAAATTTGAAATATTGGTAATTTAAAACAAAAGAAACTTGATAAACATGTCATATATACTGTCTAGGTGCAAATTATATTATTGGTGATTGACCATGGTTGACACGTCTGTGTCATTGGTGATCGTTAATACGTCCGTGTCATATTAATTGGCCTTGTTTTACTCTCAATTTAAACAATCTACAAATTAAAGACAAGATGAAGAAGATAGATGAAAGAAATTAATTTCATTAGACATTAATAACCTTGATCCAGTGAATAACCGCGGAATTAAAGTCTCTAACTTCTAATAGTTCAAAACATAATCAATATAACCAATTTGTTTTGCTTATATCAGTACTAATATATTAGCAGATATAAAAAAACATCAAATAATTATTTCAGTACTATAACAAGTGCAATATATTCTATCGGTACTCGACCAGTGACAGATAGAAGAAATATGTGTCCATCTCTTATTAATTCCTGAGGGCGCAACCGACAGAATAATCTTTCAACTTATTTAGTAACTTGCCACAATTCCTTTAGTTTATCGACTTGAGACCAGGTTCTAGGTCTAAACCGTAATAAAATAGACGATAGAAGATTCTATTTTTGTAGTAGTGTTTCCGAAATTTTTATTAATATCCAAAAAAATTAATTAATTTTAGAAAAATACCCACGTTTTCGATTGATTTCGAAAACTAACCAAATCGATCAGTGGATTTTTCACCGGTTTCAATCAATTTTTCCGGTGATATAATCACCTGTCCATGCCCAAATCAGACATATGATAAAATATTGTTTGAGATTCTCTTGAAGAAATCTTCAACCATCTGATGTTCCTTATGTTTTAGTTGCATCTAAAACTATTTTTATTTATTTTCCAAGTTTATATATGAAATAACAAATATTAAACAGTGTAGGCAAAATATTCACATCTCTTACTTAAAAAAATAATAAAAATAATTGTTTAAGCAAAATATTTTACAAATAATTACAAATATAAGTTTTAGATTTTTTGTTATTAGCAAAATAGGTATAAATACATTAACATAAAGTATAAAAATTCTTGAAAATATATATTAACACATTTAGGATGCTGGCAATGAATGTAATTTTTACCCCTTTTAGGGTTAATTTAGGGTTATCGGCGAATAAACTTCTAGGGACTTCGGTGAAAAATAACAATAAAATAAAATAATATATATCTAATTTGACTTCTTTGTAATAAAAAATAATTTAGGGTTATCGGCGAATAAACTTCTTGGGTCTTCAGTGAAAAATAACCATAAAATAAAGGGAAAATTGATTATTTGCCACTCCAAAACCTTAAAATTTGAAAAATGCCACCCCGAAATTATAACTTATCCTAATGCCACTCTAAACTTAGTTAATTTTTAATTTTGCCACGCAAAATAATTAATGACTAAAATACCCTCCCTATTTTTCAAACCTCCAATTCTCTCCATTTCCATGGTGCCTCTACTCCTCTTGCCCAACCCAACCACCTCCACTGATTCCCACATTTCCGCGATTATTTCCACAAAAGGCATAGATTTCGTCAAAGATCTCTTGGTAAACGAAGCAGTCAAGACCATAACGCCGCTGGAGCTGCCTGACATACATAAAACCTCGCAAATCCCTTTGATCAGTTACGTGACTATGGTTGCCTCCGATCTAACACTTTATGAACTGAATGTGACAAGTTCAACTGCAAATTTGGGGGATTCCGGGGTGGAGATATTGGCATCTGAGGAGAGGAAGTGGATAGAAGAAGAGAATAGTTGAATGTGACACTCTTTCGCCATTAGAGGGATAGAAGAAGACAGTCGGATGGAGAGGAAGAGGACCAGTAGATCAAAGTTTTGTGATGGGGGGTATTTTAGTCATTAATTATTTGGAGTGGAAAAATTACAAAATTAACTAAGTTTAGAGTGGAATTAGAATGATTTCTAATTTCGGGGTGGCATTTTTCAAATTTTAACATTTTGGAGTGGCAAATAACCAATTTTCTCTAAAATAAAATAATATATATCTAATTGGACTTCTTTATAATAAAAAATTATTTAGGGTTATTAGCGAATAAACTTCTACAGTCTTCGGTGAAAAATAATCATAAAATAAAATAATATATATCTAATTGGACTTTTTTGTAATAAAAATTAATTTAGGATTATCGGTGAATAAACTTCTAGCGTCTTTGGTGAAAAATAATTATAAAATAAAATAATATATATCTAAATTGACTTCTTTGTAATAAAAATTAATTTAGAATTTATTGACAAATAAACTTCTAAGGTCTTTGGTGAAAAATAACCACAAAATAAAATAATATATATCTAATCTGACTACTTTGTAATAAAAATTAATTTATGGTTATCGCCGAGGTGTGGCAACGAACCGAACCGAACTTACCTTAGGTTTGAGTTTGGCTTGAATTAATTTCAAACCGAACCTGGCTTGATTTGTTTCGAATCGAACCCATTTCTAATCGAATTAATTGCGAACTACATATTTTTCGAATCGAACCACGAACTAAATTATTTTTTAGCAGCCCTAGTTATATCGGTAATTTATACATTAATTTTTTCTCGTGGGACAAAATTCACATGGCTTCCTTTTACCGGTATGAACTATGAAATGAGTGTTTTTAAGTTGAAAAATTGTTCATGAAAAAATACATCAGAAACGACTTTCCTGGTATGAACTGATAGACGACCGAAGAGAGAGGAGAGACAGTCATCTAGGCCGGAGAGAGGAGTGACAGCCGAAGAGACAGCTAGTCGCCGAGAGCGTCGACTAGATTTTAGAGCTAGAGGAGAGTGAGTTAGGGAGAGGTGGAGAGAGAATTAGGTTAGATTTGAGAGCAAGGGAGTGTCGGCTAAGTTAAATTATGACTCTCTATCTTTGATTTTAATTTCATCAGGTAAATGGATGGCTGGTGATTTTATGAGATTCGAACCACACAAAAATCACGAACCTATTTCGATTGAACCAGGCTAGGTTTGAGTTTGGTTTGAATTAATTCCGAACCGAACCTGGTTTGGTTCGTTTCAATTCGAACCCATTTTGAATCGAATTAAACTCGAATCAAACCCGAATCAAATCCGAATCGAATCACGAACCTCCAACTTTTTTGCCAGCCCTAGTTATCGGTGACAAACTTCTTAGGTCTTCAGGAAAAAATAACTTTAAATTAAAAATATATATATCTAATTGAATTTCTTTGTAGTAAAAGTTAATTTAGGGTTATCAACGAATAAACTTCTAGAGTCATCGGTGAAAAGTAACAATAAAATAAAATAATATATATTTAATTTGACTTCTTTGTAATAAAAATTAATTTAGGGTTATCGCCCAATAAATTTTTTGGGTCTTCGGTAAAAAATAACAATAAAATAAAATAATATATATCTAATTGGACTTCTTTGTAATAAAAATTAATTTAGGATTATTGACGAATAAACTTCTAGGATCTTTTATTTGCTAATAAATTACAAATAAAAAAAAATATACATGTAATTTAATTATGGGAATAACTTTTATGACCCATGACATCTAATTCATTTGAGAATATTACAGATCCACCGTACAAACTTTAGAGGCAATAATTTAATGTTGTTGTCTCTATGCACATGAATCATATTCCTCTCCTCTCTGTCTCTCTCTCTCTCTAGGCAATAATATAAAATTGTTGTCTCTAAACACATGAATCACATTCCTCTCCTCTCCTCTCTCTCTCTCCCTCTCTAGGCAATAATATAGAATTGTTGTCTCTATACACATGAATCACATTCCTCTCCTTTCTCTCTCTCTAGGCAATAATATAAAATTGGTAAAAGAATTATAAAAAAATTTCACAGAAGACTCTAAATTAATTTTTATTACAATTGATCAAATGATTTTCAACCTATCTAAAAAAATAATAAAATAATTATAAGAAATGGAAATTTTGATTTGCAAGTATATATTCATATGGAGATCATGTTGAACGGTTCAGATCGACTGTTAGAATTTTAAAAACTTAAATATTGAACCGTTTTATGGAGGCCCTCTATGCTACGCCTAGCACTGTAGCCAACTACTCCATTTATATCCTTGTTTGTCACCTTTACAAACAGCACAAGTGGTTCCCATGATACCATCTAAACATGAATTTCAATAAGTTCATATTTTATCATGAACTTGTAATCACACATATTTTTTATAAAAGTTCTGGAGTTATATCATTATACTTGAAAATATATTACTAGAGAGTTGCAGTACCAATAACAGCATAGATGCACAGAAAATAAATCTGGTATGTGCCTAAATTGCATACTAGAACGTAGCAGTGAATCTAAATCCACCCACTCAGTCTAACATTATTTTCAATTTTACGGTTCATAATATGCATGTAATCGAAAAAAAACTTACGATATTAGTCAGATTGACATGTTGCCGATCTCTTTCGAGCTTAACTTTGTCAAGAAGAAGAGATGGATGGTTTCTTAGTTCAGCCGAAAATGGAACAGAATAAGGAAGAACCCTAGCTGCAGGGGGTTTTGAAATGTGGATGTTCAATTCTCCTTTTTTATCGAATTATTGAAAAAAAATTGTTTGACGGGACTCATTTAGAATTAGATTAAAAGCAAGTTAAATATAGATTAAAACAAATCTACATGATATCCCATTCGCACCATTCATACATGACAAATCCTTTCTGTAGCATTCAATTATTATTTGTAACATGCATGAAAGATTAGATGAGAGCAAGTTCTAGATTAAAATAGTAAATGCAAGAACTAGATCAGTTTTGGAGTACATGTTTACTTATCTATGACTTTGAAAAACTTTTAACAATTTTGATATGCCAACCTTCTAATCACTTGAATTGGCAACTCCTGCATTAATGTACTGTTTGAGTTAATTTTTTCGTCCGTGTAATCAGCATTTTTATCAATCCGATCCATGTCTAGAAATGCGGATGCTCAGTTCTCCTTTTGTACCGAATTATTAAAAAAAAATTTGATCGGACTCAATGAGTCTAATCCAATTCTGACTTTATGAAATGTGACAGCTATATTCTCCATTACTGAATTTAAAAAATATATATATTGAGTGTAATCTAATTCTGACTCAATGAAATGTGGCAGCCGTATTCTCCTTTTCAATTGATTTTGAATAAAAATCGAATCGGTACAATTAAGTCTAATCTATCTATATTTGTTGTAAACAAGGTACTCTAAATCTGATCCAATTTTGACTTGATGAAATGTGACATCCATATTCTCCTTTTCAATTAATTTAAAACAAAAGTTGTATCAGTATCATTGAATCCAATCTTTCTATATTGATTAGAAATAAGGTATATTTTTTTTATCTTTGTACATCAGTTGAAAACGAAATAAATTATTTGCATACTTCTGAATTTAAAATTTTCAATGAATAATTATTTGCATCCTTCTCGCAAAACCGTATCGGTGATGATTAAAAGATGGAAAATAATCGTCAATAATTCCACGTCCATTAGCTTTCGGGGAATTGTAAATTTGAAGTCGGTAAGAAATAATGTATTTCGCTTTCTTGAGTTGAGCTAGGTCTGGGTAAAGCTTATTGAAGGAGTTCATTACTTGCTTCATCTTGGCTGTTTGGAGTTGATTGAGGTTCTATAAGAGACAATTGGTAAAAAAAGGACTGAATTCATTGGTGGGTAAAAGATAGAAGGTAAAATGTTTTCATCGAAAAAAAATCCCTACTTTTATCTATCAATATTTTTTTACACTAAATTGTACTGGTACATTTATTAATGCATTTTCAGACGAGTTCACATCCTTCCCGGTACCGTAACAGGAAGTTTTTACAATTAGTTAATCTCGACCGTTATTTTTAATTTGGCACACATCTCAAAGCACAATAATACTGCTCCTATTCTAGCCTTAATCTCAAAGAGATTGGAAGTTAATCTCAAAGCGTCAAACCATCAAGTGAAAGGAATCTTTTACAGGAGGATACTTTTCCTTTTCAGACTGTGCCTATGGGGTCCCTGCCGCCTGTGTGTCCCTGCGCTGGAGACGCTGGAGCCTGCAGTCAAACCGTCAAAAAGAAATCAATTATCAAAGACCAACTTGTATGCCTTTTCAGACGCTGGAGCCTGCAGTCTTCAATTATCAAAGAGTTTTCCTCAAAAAGAAATCAATTATCAAAGACCAACTTGTATGCCTTTTCAGACTATATATGTGGCATCAGGTGTTTTCAGGATCTATTATGGCACATCACGGATTGGTGGTTGTATATATATGGCCTCTTATACCATAGTATAGGAATTTGTATCCATAGTAATAGCATTCGAGTTTAGTTCGCAAATTCAACGTTTTGAAGCTACCAACGAATCAATTCGCGTTTAATATGACGATTTGCGTACTAAATGGTTAATTCACAAATTAATCGTATATTTGATGAATTTTACGTTTATTCGCGTTAAATTCGCAAAAACTCGTCTGTGCCTTCAGCTTGAAATTTGGAGAAATTTTGAATTCCATTGCTTTTCATGTTTTTCTAAGAGTTTAGGCCTCCAGGGCTGCTAGACCACGTGAAGTTGCACACATATCCTTGCGATATCTCAACTTTTGCGTGACTTGATCTTCTGTGATCATTTTTT
Organism: Carex pumila; assembly: GCA_033356055.1. Classification (NCBI taxonomy): domain Eukaryota; kingdom Viridiplantae; phylum Streptophyta; class Magnoliopsida; order Poales; family Cyperaceae; genus Carex; species Carex pumila. Next base: position 37,901 of record JARJHM010000841.1, read on the forward strand.
GTATATAAGAGTTTGTATTCAAGTTATTATTTAATGTCAAAATTAAAAAAATTCTCAGATTTAGAGTTTAGTTTCGTTCCGAATCATTCTCGAATTATACCCGAATCACAAATTTTTGACCTCGCTGAACCGAACCTGAATAATTCATTTGTCACTTTGTTTGTATGCCGGAGCTAACTCATATTTTGAGTTAAGATAACGGTCGTCAGAGTTAAATTCACACGAATATTAAAGGAATCCTTGTGCTACAGGTGTGAGCAATATTGACTCAGATTTTAATGGAACGGTCGTCTGAATTAACTCAAAAAGTTCATTAATGCGGATTCATAGTATAGGACCTTAATTAATTTTTTTCTCTTTGTTGGTCATTTTTCATTACAATAAGAGTCGGACAACTCCTTTTCTATATTGAAGCAACTTAATTACAAGTATAATACTTGAAATATTTTTTATTTATAATAGTGTACGCTTAGCGTTTTTGTAGTGATGATATCTTATTCTTCTTAGCCATAACACTGGATCTAACAAATTAAGCACAGTTACAATCGGATCTCTTGCAATTCGCAAGTTGCAAATTACGTCAAAATTTTTATCTATAACATAAAAAATCAAAAAATCAAAATCAAAATTTCACCCATATCATCAGTTTCCTAAAATTTCAAAATATACTATTTGAGCGGTAACAAGGTCAATAGATCAAACTCAACCGACTCGTCAACAAATTTAGCCGGTCAAAGCCGTCCTCTACTCAGAAACATTATGATGCGGTGCGTATTGAAGAAATATCTAATTTAGATTTGGACGTAAACAACGATTGTTGGTTCCAAAGGCAGTTAGAGGGTGGGTGAATAGGGCATTTTTAAACTTTTAACCTAAGTTACAAGTCCCTAATACCTCTTAGAGTTATTCTTGACGGAAACTTAAATAACTTGGTCCTAAACTAAAATATAAAATAATAAAGTCATTAAAAAGTAGAGTTTAGAGACACTTAACACAAGAGTTGTTTACGGAGTTCGGCACTAATGCCTATGTCTCCAGGGTCCGCGACCTTTGAAATGGCGTGCTTTTCCTACCCAATGAGAAAGGTACAAGGTAGAACTAGTGAGCCCTTACAATTTTATGGGAAGTCATATGGCTTGAGCATGGAATTGGCTCACGAGCTCAAGGATGACAAAGTGAGCAACAAAGGCTCAGAAGTAAAAGGTTCATATCGCAGGATCACTCTAAGAGTTTGTGTATTGGTTGAATAAACTTGAGATTAATTGTGTATATTGAAGTTGAAATGCACAAGCAACAATGACTTTCTCTATATCTGAGATTCGTAATATTGAACTTGGAGGTAGCTAGAGTGATTTTTCAAACCTTAGTATTGATTTTATTTATAGAAAGCTGATAAAAATGAAGTAATTGGGCTGTATCTTTATAATGGTTCTTGGAACGTTATAACGGTAGGTCAACTTACGCTACTTTGGATCGCTGATAACCCTAACGATAGATTTTGTGTATAACGGTAGACGACCATTGTAACAGTTCTCATAACGAAAATCCTCTAGAACTCTGATCGTTTGGTGACGATTCCAACATATTTAATCCTTCACACATTGGTAGAGGATTTATTTATTCCGTTACAACAATTCTTGAACCGTTATAAAGGTAGACCTCACTTAATTTTACAGATTAATTATCCTAATCTTGAGATGATGCTTCTACTGTCCAATATCTTGTGCTTCATGACTACATCCTTGATGTGTAATTATTGAATCTTTTGTTGTCATAAACCCGCACATTGTCTCAAGATGAAAAATTGTAAAATTCAATTTATATATATTTTGCAAATCTAGTCAAACAGACAAGTAAATTATGACGCAAAGCAACAATGATCACACCAGATCTAGAATGATTAAGGGCTTGTATATACAACTTGAAATTTGATTCACATATTCAATGACATTGGCCGTATTTCCAAATAAAATTGTAATTAATTCAACAAGTTTGACTGAATGTTTTTTTTTTAATTAAGAGCATGCTTTTTTTAATGCATGGATGAAAATCTAAGGATCTGCATGATAGTCTTCTAAGAAATAATTAAGCAGTTTGAATACTTTGACTGCTTGGAGACCGTATGAATTTTATTAAAGAGTCAAAATAGTAATAAAAGTTTTGTTGATTTATTAAAATTGGATTTAATATCATTTCTTGCTTTGCATTTTGGAGGAGAGCATTTATCTCTCTTTTTTTTTTTGCTCTTTAAATAGGTATGTAAACCTCTGTGTCTCCCGCCTATATGCACAAATGATAGAGTGAATGAAATAGAAAGTTTTATTTGTTGTTTACTTGAGATTTCATCTTTTATAGTATTTTTTTTTTCTATTAGTACTTAATCGGTACATGAGCTTAACAGGTAAGATTGTAACATAACCGTTTGCATCACATTATTAGCTGATCTCTATCGACGGACCAACTTAGATTTATTAGCTTGCTCTAAAATATCAATTTTGTCTATATTATATTTGCCATGTGATACAAAAAATTATGTAAATCAGTTTCTTAATAATCATATAATTATCTATTTTAACAAAGTTTATAGTACCTATTCAGTTAGAATTAAAGAAAACATAAACCAAATTTGTAAATAGAGATTTTTTACTACTAGCAGAATTATGGTTTTATTACCCATAAAAAAAATATCCTTCCAAGTTACAAGTTCGCTGAGTCTGATTTTGAGATTGACTTAGTAAAAATCAAAATTAAATACTTCCTAATTACCACATAATAAACAACAGTCCATTCATGAAATGATGTATTTATGCTTTTAGTAGAAGAGGACACCATGATGATAACCAAGAAGCAAGAAAGAAGGACATCATGTGTTGATAGCGGGCCCTTGATTTCAATAAGCAACAAAGAAAGAAGGACATCACGTGTTTGATTAAAGCATACTCGGCCATTTTTATTAAAACCCTAAAAAAAGAAATTTATAAAAGTAACCCCAGTTCGGTTTTTTAATTCAAAACTGCCTCAACTACCCGGGGCACTGGCGGTCCACACTCCTACTCGACCGCTCGGGGCAAGGGCAGTCCACTAGGGACCTGACCGCCCCTCTACTGGGTGGTCCTCTATTTTTATTTTAGAGAGATAATATTTTTATTTAAATAATTTAGTTGTTTTTGTTTAGGGTGTATGTCAAAAAATAACACATTTGATATATTTATGAGTGAAATGTTGTAACTATTTATAACTTTGATTTGATTTGTCAGTTTGGTATCACAAGTGTAGAAATAACACTAATTAGTGACTTGACCTTGATTCTTAATAATTTATTTTATTGAAATATGCACAAGAAAATATGGTTAGATTGCCTTAATGATGTTAACTTCTTCTTTTTTAGAGAATAATTGGAGAGCAAGAGAGAATAATTGGATTATTTGATTATTGTTAACATATAACATTTGCTTGAATAAGTAAACACACACAATAAATAGTAAATATATTTTAAAATAATTTTATAGATAATTCTTGGATAATCTCTCAAGTTTTTGACTAAACAAAATACAGATCATTGCATGTTTACCGTCGATAGAAAACTTAAACTAAATTTTGAGGTACTAAACAACGTTTTTTTTTCAATTATGATGCTTCGGATGCCCGGAGATTTTTCCCGGACAAAATCCAGATCCGTCTTGTCCCTCCCTTTTCTGAAAAGTGATAATACACACAAATCCAACTTTTCTAGTCAAAGTTATGATTATTTAAAGTTTTTTTCAAACTTTGGAAATTCATAACTAATTATAGAAAAATCTAAATAAATTGAAATTTGTGTTAATTATGTGTATTTTTAAATACTCTACATGCTGGTCTAATAATATTTGTAGTTTGGTCCCTATATCAGTTCAGACTTGCTGATTAACTATAAGAGGTCAAATTTGATGTTTTTAGTGTATTTCAATATACTAGTGGCCTTTGCTTAGTTCTTGGCTGCTAAGTTTGGACTTGGCATTATACAAGAGGTCAGTCTAGGCCTTTGCTAAACTACTGTTTTAATACCAGAAATAAAGAGAAGAAAATCAAAGATACAAGACATCATTTAATTATTTTTTTTTAAATATCAACAAGTTGTCAGAGAATGAAAATATATATGTATATATATATTTTTTACGGTGTACATTCAAACCCTAAACGCGGTCAGGTCCCTAGCTAGTGGACCGCCCATGCCTCGGGTAGTCATGTAGGAGTGTGGACCGCCCGTACCCCGAGCGGTTGGGGTAGTTTTGAAAAAAAACCAAATTGGGGATACTTTTGTAAAAACTTTTATTTTTTTAGGGTTTTAATAAAAATGGCCGAAGCATACTGCTAGTACTCAAATTATTGATGCTCGTGTCCCTCTCTCCTACACTGCTAGTACTCAAATTCAAATTCAAAAAGATGTGTGTTAGTACTCGAATTCCCCCAAATTGAAGTCCATTATGTGAATTGGATCATACATGCTCTACCTTTATAGTTCTATTAACTTTGACTTCATGTAAACCTTTGCTAAAAAAAGAAATTAGTTTCATGAAAATTTCAGAAACTTTGGTTAGTCTATTATTTGGAAGCAGTACAACTTTATTAAATTTCCATGCATTATTATGTGGTTTTCGACTTGTAGTACTTTAATTTCAACAAAAAAATAACTATTTTGTATTATATTTTTTCTTCTTATATATTATAGAAATAATATTAGGATCCATTAATTAATAATGGACTAAAGTGACAATTTTAATTTTGCTTTCTCAAATAAACTAAAAAAATTAAAAACTATATTTCATATTTTTTATTTTCCTTATAGATTGATTGTGGATTCTTCGTGTAATTTGAATATCATTCCATTTTTCACCAAATATCTTTAAATGTACACCGTAAAAAAAATTAAGTCATTCGATGAACAGTTAAAAATTATCAAATTTGTACATGGGTGTGAATTTTAGCCATATGTCACCAAAAATTAATACTATTTTATATCATATATTTTTTATAAAAGACCCTTATATATGTTTTAGATATTATAAAATAGTCAATCAAGGATATTATACACCATAATTATTCATACACACACTTTGAAACATCAAATTACACCCTACATTTTTAAAGTCCAAGTAGTCTATCCAAACCGTTTAACGTGATAAATATATTAAAATGTACTTGCAGATCAAATTTTACATCTTTTTTTGAACTTTTTTACTATTTATTAAGTTGGGTACAAAAATTTAATGGTCTGAAAATATCGATTTTGTAAAATACTTAATAAATATCAACTGTGCTGTACTGTATTTGAAGTATTTTTGGAATTGATTTTGAATATTTTCCTTTTCTGAAGTTCCATACAATCCGTTTTAGATAAAATCCGATGCTAGCCATGGGCGAGAGGGCAAAGAGGCCTAAGAAGTGGAAGGCCAGCAGAGCAGAGTGGAGGTTGCCCAGCCTATAGGGAAAAAAATGGAAATTATTTTTTATTAACTACATAAAAATTCTTAAAGAATTAGAAGCGGATGAGGTAACACTGTATAAGTAATTGTGGTGTCCAATCTTATTATCAAGAGCTAGATCCGGCCACAATAGGCAGGTTTAATGCATGTGCTATATATCTTTCTTATGGAAATAAATCTTCTACAATCCTCATGAGTGAATAGTAACCCTACAATTCCTCCTTTTTCGAATCCAACCATCTATCTTTTTTGAAGAACAAATTTCAAAGTAACTTTTTTCATCACTTTTATGTACACACATCTCGAAACAATTCAACGGTTGGATTCAGAAAAAGAGGGATTGTAGGGTTACTATTCACTCATGAATGATTGTAGCAGATTTATTTCCCTTTCTTATCACTTCTTCATTAAAAAAATAATATTCAATTAATAATAACAAAAGGAGGAGATCGATGCATGTGTTATATATATAGGAGCACTTGCAATGTGTTTTGCCCAAGGAAAGAAAAGTGTTAAGGATCCATCGTTACAATAGTGAAGCTTAGAAAATAAACAAATTCTCTTGATATAGCTAGGTGGGAAGATGAATAGTGAAGCACAGAAAACATGCCCCGCTGTTTGCAACAGTGAGAAGCAGGAGGGTTTTGCTCGCAGGTTTGTTAAGTATGAGCCGACTGCGTGGAGTCCTGACACTTTCATCACTCACACAGCCCCTATTCAGGTATACCACCATACATTAATCTCCATATTTTCCCATGAAAATCAACTCCTAAGTTCTAGTTTGCTGTTGGGTGCCTTGGATATACTGGTTGTTTCATAATATACAGAGAGTAGTTCTACTTCGCTGAAAAGAAAAAATATTTAACTGCTTTAAAATTTCTTTATTATCAATAACTGTTGTAAATTTCAAATGTAATCAAAAGAGTGCTTAAATTGTATTTAAAATATCCAAGATTGATGGCAAACAATATATATGAAAGCGGAGTAGGTCTGATGGCCAAAATACCTACTTTTGGGTCTAATGTGCTCCTGAACCGTCTTATCTGCTTTAAGATCCATGCGCACAAAAATTCTTTCTTTTTCAAGACGGTCATGGAGCCCATCGAGCCTAAAGTAGGTTCGATTGGCATCAAACATACTCCATAATCTATATATAGTTGGTCAACAATGAAAGAGTTTTAGATTTTCCACGCTAGCTTTATTTCCTGTTTACAATTGGAACAGTACTAAATTACCCAAGGCAAATTTCTTGAATATTTTTCACAAAGCTCTTATTTGTACAAGACGAGTGTAATTAATACATCACATTTGGTTTTGCAGAAGTCTAAAGAGTGGATCGAAGCAAGGATAAGGGAGCTAAAAGAGGAAGTTAGAGCAATGCTTGGGTCCACCATTGACAGTGTGGAGATGGTGAACTTAATTGATACAATTGAACACCTTGGCATAGGTTACCACTTTAAGAGCGACATTTATGATGCATTAAGCCATCTTCATGATGCTAAACTAGTTAATTGTGATCTTCATCATGTTGCAACTCACTTCCGACTACTCAGGCAACACGGGTTTAATGCGTCTTCAGGTAATATACAATTAATTTCATCGAAAGTCATCTTTCGTATCAACTATTGTTTCATATCAACCTTTTAAGAAAACAACTTATCTTAGATAGATGAACTCCTGAATCTATTTTCTTAAAATCATGTTTTAGTTTTTAAATCATATACAGTTGCCAATTGTTGAATGATTTTTTTCTTTTGTTTATGAAGTTGTATCTGGAGACGTAGTTAGGAGAGGGAGGGAATTGTCACATATTGGACTCATGTGGCTCCGCCTCTATCTCCAGACATTTAGTTAATCGCTTAAGCTGACTATTTACTGCGTTTAAACATTTACAGATGTATTTCTCAATTTCAAAGATGATCAAGGAAACTTTCACGATAATATAAGCAAGGACCCGAAAGGATTGCTAAGCCTGTATAACGCAGGGTATCTTGCGACTCCTGGTGAGGAAATACTTGTTGATGCAATTTCATTTGCTAGGGGCCATCTCTCATTAATGCTTGATGATTTGAGATCCCCACTAAAGAAAGAAGTATTACGCGCACTCAAGATGCCATTGCATAAGATGCTGGTGAGAGTGGAGGCAAGGTTTTATATTGAAGAATATGATGAGGAGGAAAACCGAAATGAAAGATTACTTGAGCTTGCAAAATTGGACTTTAATACATGCCAAATTCTTCATTTGGAAGAGATGAAGACGCTTTCTCTGTGAGTTTAATATATAATCCTTTTAAAACTATTCAATATGGAGTAGGCTAGAATCTGCTTTATCACCATGGAAACAACTGCTTACCAACGGGGAATTTGGGCTAACTATATCTGTGGAATTACCCACGGAATTAGACATTTCCTTAGCCATGGTTAAAAACTAGATGCATATATTTAAGCTGCAAATTACTTTAGATCAAACTTCACAAATCAGTCCTTCCATTACATGCATGCGTATATATATGAATATGTGTGTGTGCATATATATATATATCAAGAGAGAGCGAGAGGGGGGTTGGTTAATATCAAAATGTTTGTTCCTACACCATCGAACAAACGCTTTGGTGTTGATATTTTTAAAGTCCAAACAGTCGATCCAAACCATTTAATATTCAATCCATATTAAAATGTGTTTGAAGACCAATTTTTACATTTTTTTTTTTTTGAATTTTTTACTATTTATTAAGTCAGTTTTAAAATCGGTGTTTTCAATGACCTACAAATTTTTCACTGTTCATTAAAATCAGCAATTTCAAAACTGACTTAACAATTAGCAAAAAAATTCCAAAAAATGTAAAATTATTGTCTCCAAGTACATATTAATATAGAGATCAAATCTAAGGGTTTGGAAATACCATTTGGACTTTAAAAACAAAAGAAAACCAATTGATTGCACCATGGCTACGGAACAAACATTTTGATATTAGCCAACCTCTATATATATAATCCGGCTAAATTGCTCCGGAAGCACTTCTGCCAAAGTACTTATGGATCCGATTTTAAAGTTACATGTTCTAAAGTTCGACCTAAGTAGCTCAATAAATTGGTTATATAGTAAACACGTAGAATACTGATTTTTATATTTTTTGGAATGTTTTTAGCTATATTTTATGTCTTGAAAGGTGGCCTCTTTTTGGCCTAAAAATAAAAGTCCATACAAGCATATGAGTAGAACTAGGGTGTTCTTAAGCTCACCAAACACTTTGGTGAACTTAACTTCAAAACTCATCAAATCGGTTTCAAATGACGAATCCGAACCACTGAAATCTGCCTACCTTATGAGTGATGCATCTACATGTGAAAATTTTAAACATTCGAATTAATTTAGTATAAAGTCAAGCGGTCAAAAAACGTTTAAAAAATAAATGCACTAAAATTAATTTATTAACCTTCTAATTTTGACCAATTGACTTAATACTAAATTAATTCGAATATTTAAAATTTTCACATTTAGACGCATCACTCGTAAGGTAAGAGGGTTCCAATGGTTCGGATTCATCATTTGAAACCGATTTGATGAGTTTTGGAGTTAAGCTCACCAAACACTTTGGTGAGCTTAAGAACATCCTAGTTCTACTCTAAGCATATTGCCCTCATATGCTTATATAAGTAGAGTAGCTAACCTCCCTGTATATATAAGTCCATAGTGTCTTTACAATGTAAACCTACGTACTTAATAAGCTTCGATATAACCAAATATACTTTCTTAGTTAAATATATAGTGTTTCATTTCATTATTACTAAACGGCTTCACTAAAAGTTTTAATACCTATTAGTGAACATAGATTAAAAATACTGATATGGTTATATACATGTTGCAGATGGTGGACGAACCTAAATATTGGAGAGAATCTAAAATATGGACGGGACCGTTTATTAGAGGTATATATGCTATGGAGTTTCGGACAATATTTTGAGGCCGATCAGTATAGCCGTGCACGGAAAATGATTGCCAAGTTGTATGCATTGCTAACAGTTGTGGATGACACTTTTGATGTCTACGGCACATATGAAGAATGCAAGCTTCTAAATGAGGCAATACAGAGGCAAGTTATTTATATATTTTACCTGTGATATGTTTTCTTCATTATTTAAAATTAATGAACTGTAATCTGAGTACTATGTATATATATTGTCGTCCAATGGTGATATTCTAACAGAAACATATCGTTCAAATGACTCTAGCAGAATGTATTTTATCATTAGTTGCTAAAATTATAATGGTAACCAAAATTTTCTTTTGAAGGATCTCTCAGACCTAAACCAAAGTTAGAACTTGAAAGCGTCAGATTTAAATCGGGATGAAGATGAGAATCACATCTGCAATTAATTGATAAAGATAATATCATCCGTATGAAAAGTTGTTATTATTGGAACTAACAGAGTGGGATATGTAGAAAGAGAATCTAGAGTCCTTAACTAAAACAAAAATCAAGGAAGAACACCCACCCCCGTCAACTTTTTTGTAAAAAAAGAAAAAGAAAAACGAGCTATATATATTTCAAATTGCACACTTTCTTTATGATGAAGAATGACTAAGAATAATATCCCCAATTGTTATATATTTATTGCTAGGTAGCATGTGCTGGAAGAAAATTTTGATAACACAAAATGAACAGGTGAAAAAACTAGTTTTTACTGATGTAGCGATAAATCTTCAAAAGTATTTTTGTGAATAAGGAGAAAAAAATTCCAATGTTTGTTTCTCCGTTAAGTAAAAAATATAGATGTTTTATTTTATAAATATAAAATAACATTATATATATTTAAGATAAGCTTGGACATTTGTCATCATAAGTTTTTGGAGATGCTTCATAATTAACTTGCGGAATTATTAATTAAGAGAAAATACTTCATAATTAACGGAATTATTAACTTGCTGAATTATTTACTAATAACATTATATATATTTAGTGAAACTAATGTCAGTACTGGGATCACTTGGTTGTAGGTGGGATGAAAAGGCAGTGGATTTTCTACCGATGTACTTGAGGAACTTATGTCACCAATTCATTAAGACAGTTAATAGTTTTGATGATGAATTAGAGCCTAGTGAGAAGTACCGTTTGCCGTACATTATCAAGTCGGTATGATACCATGTTTTTCTCATTATGGCGAACTCTTCATATTTAATTATATTATTTATTTATGTGGATTATTAATAATTATAAGTAACATATCAAGTTTAAAATTTCTAGGAGTGCAGAATCCAGAGGTGTTAATTTTTTTAAACTGAATACCTCCTCATTAATATGCATACTTTCTGTTTGATAATTATTTTCATCCTGACTTTTCGAATATATATCTTATTTTCTGGATTTTAAAGTTGTAATGCATTTTACATTTATATAATAGACACAGATACTTATTGACGGTTACATGCAAGAAGTGGAGTGGCGTGTGAGTGGGTATGTACCATCCTTCCATGAGCGCAAAAAACCCGCATTAGATGAACATGTTGGCTTCCTCGTGGTTGGTTTTCCTTTCTTAGGAACTCCAGGGGAACTCATCACCAAAGAGGTCTTTCAGTGGCTCTATACTTTACCAGATGTCACCATGGATTGCATGAGAATTGTTAGATACATCGACGATGTAATAGGTCATGAGGTACCAAAATGACCTAATTATAGTAAACATTATTTAGTAATTGATTTGGTGTGCTATAAATTGAAAAGTCATTTGGTATACGACCAGCAGCTGGGGAAGAGTAGGAAATAGGTATTCATTTTGTTGTTTGGTTATCTATTGCTTTTAGTATTTCAGAGTCAATTGCTCTAGTCGAATTAGACATAAATATATATAGTCTCGTGGGAACCAACATGATCATCTACCTCAGATAAAATATTTAAGAATCCAGAAAAGGGATTCATGATTTATGGTAAGAACAAAAATCAAGCTATTGGAAAAGTGCAATCAATTCAAACAGGAAAATTGAATGCATTGATTAAAAAAACTAAAGTTTTTACTAAGTAATAGTTCGAGCTTCACAATTTTTTTTCATTTGATGCTTGCAGCGTGAGATTATGTCCGGGCAAGGGCCAACAACATTTGAGTGCTACAAAATCGAACATAAATTAACAAATGAAGAAACAACTGCGAAATTCCAGTCGTTTTGCGAGGATGCATGGAAGAGAGTAAACCAGGCATGCCTTCACCCAGCTGATGTTCCCATGACAGTACTAGAGATACTTGTTAATCAGTGCAGACAAATGGAGACCTTTTATGTTTACTTCAATGATGCATTTAACAAACCCAGCAATATGAAAAAAATAAGTTCTCTGCTTCTGCTGGAACCCTTCGCTCTTTAAACAAGTCAACCGCATTCTATTACCTGTCTAGATGGCTCTCTTGCAGAGAATGAAATAAATAGGCTATTTCCTAGTAGTTGTTAAAGAATAAACTCAAACACAGTCAGATTTTGAGGCCATCCTGGGCATATTTATTATGTTTTTCACTTGTTTTCTAGTCTAGTTTCAGTTGGTTCTGGTATTAAGTCGTTTAGAGTTCTCTATAAAAAGTCAAGGGAGTTTTAGTAACCAAGTGTCTGGTTTAAGTGCTGTTGTTTAAAAATCTGTTTTACGTTTGTTCTTTCTACGAATTTTAAGGGTTTACTTTAATGGTAAGTGTCTATTAATAGAATTGTATTTTGTTATGGATGTAAGAGAAGAAAGTATGTTTAAGAATTACTAGAAAGAAATTGTGTTCTTATTTCTCTTCCTTAAAAAAAATTTTGTTTTTATCAGTAGCTACGTCTTATATGTACTCTATACTTGTATATGTTAAGTTAACTCTAATGGATAACAAACAAATAATGAATAATTAATGAATAATTATTAAATATTTATTTAATTATTTGATAATTTGTATAATTGTGGGGTGCAAAATTGTTAGCTGTCCAGACCTTGGATGTTTCCCTTTTGATATTATGCCTGCCTCTTAGAAATTGGGAGAGGGAAGGCCTCATGAAGAGAGTTTATTGATTGTGGAGACATTTAAATTTTGATAGGCGCAAGTCCTATCGTTAATTATATCAATAGACTTTCAGGTTTTATTGAACACCTCATTACAAGATTTGGGTCTATTGTCAACGGAATTGAATAGTAAATATGGTTCTGAAACTCGATCGGATGAATCGGCCGAAATTGGAAGAATCGGATCAGAAACTCATTACAGGATTTTTGGCAGAAACTTGTTTTGTAGCCAAAATATAGAAAAAAATTAGTAAAAAAAATGTTTTGTCAAGAAATTATGTTAAGACAAAATATTATAATCATATAATCTATTAATATGATATAATACATGGATTACAACCAAAACATTTCTTTATTGTCAAATGCTATGGCGACCAGACTAGATCATCTCAACATCCTATATATTAAAATATAACAAGGGATATTGTTGTATTGAGCTAAATAATAAAGTACTTTTAAAAAAAAGAGCTAAATAATAAAGTTATTAATGTGATAGCAATTAAATTTGTATTGTAATTACTTAAAAAAATAAAATTTATTTAATTTTAAAATAAAAACACTAACTAATATGTACAAGAGAAATATAAAAATTTTAGTTTCTACTTCTATATTTTTAGAACAATCAAATTTCTAACCTAATAATCCCATATGGACATACTCTCATCGTTTAGTCAAAAAAATAAAATAAAAATACACACACAACACTTTGAGTGTCATCAGCTGTACCGTTCTCAAAATATACCAATAGTTGACTACCGCAATAATTGGGTTCTACTTGACTACATAAACCAATAGTTTATATGAACATGGTCTACAATGAACCAATTTATGTTCTCAAAATAAAACCATACGGTTCACGTACACCCAGTCTATTTAACACTTTATAATACTTTGAACCTTCTCTTGTCTTCTCCGCAGCCACATCTGTTTTCCCCAAATTCCTTCAACGGCAATGAAAAAATACAAATTGGTTCGATTTTATCATCAAAATAGTTTAATTTTACTCTTAACGCAAGAGAAACAGAGAAAATTTGGCCAATTGTTTCGATTGACATTCAATTTTATCGGTTTCTGCATGTAACTAGAAAAATCGGAGTCAACTCGGAAAAAATCGGCTTGCCTCCGGCCGATTCCGGTCTGACTCGGCCGAGCCAACTTGAAATCAGCCGATTTTCCAAACCATGAGCTGCAGTCCAAGCAAATTGATGACCTGATTTAGGAAGCGTGGGCTGAAGCGGAACTATTTATAGAACACGCAAATAATTTTCTGAACCAGGCTAAACTTGTACTTTCTGGGCCTGAGAGTTCGTGCAATCATACAATATGCAAGGCCTGATAGTTCTACAATGAATAGGTCCAACAACTGGACGCCATTAATTAGGTAACACCGTTACAGAAATAGCCACAGCCCACAGGTGCAAGACATGAATAGGTCAGAAGCAAACAATAACTCTACTCCGAGGAAAATAATATGAACATCCAAACTAAGGAAAGAACTAGGACCGTTGTTTACAAAGGAGATTATTGGGCCTTGAAATTCCACTTTTTTACATGAACCACAATATGTTTGTTTACATCCAAACTTATTTACTGGGCCTTGGTTTATGGGCCTTGAATTACTAGTTTTCCAAATTACATATTTTGGTTCATGTAAGACTTTGGATTGAATTATTTTCGGAAACTATGACCGTTTGAATCTCAAATAACTTCGCAAGTTAAAAGTGACAACTAATGAGCTGATTTAGCTAGATATATATACTTTGAGCTTGATGATATGATTCAGACATACGAGACATATATATCTTGACATATTTTAACCTTGCTGATTCAAAAAGATAATTTATATTTCAAAACTAAATTCTAATATCTAAAATTAAGTTATAAAAAATATATTTTGCTTATTCAAGAGATGATGGAGAGGAAAAATATAGTTTGTTTATTATAGACGGCTCAAGTTTATTCCGTTGCTAGATAGACCTAATTCGTTAAGTTATACTGCTCAACTTTAGACTAATTACATGCATCAAGTTGTGACGGTCAAAACAATTTTGTATTTGGTGACTGCTAATATGGCGGTCAAAACATTTATTAATGTCTAATAAAAATTCAATGCCTTTAACTGTTCAGTAAAGATGCAAGGGTACAAAACGAAATGAATAGAGAATTATTCGTTGGTTCTAATATATATATGGCGTGTTAACGAAATTTATTTTGATTCGAAAGTTCTCAAAAAAAAAAAAAAAACAATAACTTTTGGGTAATTTTTTTGTTAATGAATTCAAGCATAGAAAAAAAAAATGGAATATCGTTGTGGTTGTTGAACAAAATTAATGCTACCACCTGCTAACATTAAATATGCTTAATTACTTGATCGAAGATGGATGGATCCAAACATTGAATTGTGCGTCAGAGGAAAATCATGCATGCTTGTCCAAATTTTATATATGCGATAAACTCAAGATATGGTGTATATCTATTTTTTTATTATAATAATTGGAAAATTTTTGCAATAGATAATTATATGCTTTTGGATTTTCAATACAGATTGGAAGGGTACAAAAAGAAAATAATAGATAATTATTTCGTTAGTCCTAATTTAGGGTGTTTACTAATTTTTGTTGTTTTTATTTTGATTGGAATTTAGGTTCAACAAAAAGAAAAACCATAACTTTTAGATAATTTTTGGTTTACCAATTCAAGAATAGAAACAAAAAATGAAATGTTATAGTTATTGAACACATAAAAATAATATTCTGCCTGCTAAGATTGCATGTTAATTAATTAAAGAGAAATGTTCCTGTACCCCGAGCCACCAAATCCGAGCCCGTCCCCGACTGGTTTAACTGAGTTTAACCGTCCGCTAATAACGGTAATTTATTAATTTTTCATTAATTAACGAATTGCTGTTTTAACGCATTGCAGTTTTACATTGATTGCTTTAAACGTTAGCTTTGCATGCTTTTGTCCTGCGCTTTAATTTCGTGGACAGTCTGTTAGAAACAGTTGTAACCACCAATCCCCGAATTAGTCTCCCAGATTGTTAACGGTCCTCTAATCATTAATTAACTACTTACTTGAACGTACTTTAAAGTATTTAAAGTACAATTTAAACCCAGTTAGCTCAGGGACGTGATGGGGGATTGGTTCTAATTTTAATTATGCAAATTAACAGCTTTTTATATTTAATAACTAAAAATACAGTCTCCATTTTGAACAAGTAATCCATTAAATGAAAATTTTTCAATATTTGTAAACACAGGTTTATATGCTTTAAAATATATTTGAAGAATAATATTTAAAATGTGTTTGTAAACACAAGTTTATATATTTGTAACACAGATTTTTAAATTTTTGTAAACACGGGTTTATATGCTTTAAAATGTGTTTGTAAACATAGGTTTATATGCTTTACACACATGTTTATATACTTTAAAATGTTGTTTTCTTGCCAGTATATATTAGTTTACTTGCACAGATTTATATGCTTTACACACAGGTTTATATGCTTTAAAATATTGTTTTCTTGCCAGTATATATTGGTTTACTTGCACAGGTTTATATGCTTTACACATAGGTTTATATTGTTTTGTAAACAATTATTGTTTTGAAGTAGTCATTGTTATTTAATAGAGTTTTACATGCTTAGAAATTGGCATTGTTGGGACGAGTTCTAATTTTATGATTTTTTCGAAGTAGTAATTTCATTGTTATTTAACAGAGGTTTGCATGCTTATAAATTGTAATTGTTGGGGTTTTGACTAACACAAAATAATTGATGAGGCTGCTAACAATTGTTGTTTCAAACCAGTAGTTTCATTGTTATTTAATAGAGCTTTGCTTGCTTAGAACTAGTAGTTTTGACTAACATAAAATTCAGAGCTGTAAACATTTTGGTGGGGGACGCACTCTGGTATTGGTACAAATTTAGAGTTTTAAATTTTATGCTCGGGGACGCGCTGGGGTATTCGTTCAAATTTAGAAATGTAAATTTGTGCTCGGGGATGCGTTGGGGGATTCGTTTTTTTTTTAAATTAAAATTTAACTCATTTATAATGAAAGTTAAATACTAGAACGTAGTGGGTTAAAAGCTTTCTTTTATATGTTTAAATTATATGATTGTTTCGCTGCATTTGGCGCTGCTTTTGTTAACTTTTTGAACAAAGTATTTTTCGCTTCATGCAGCGAAATATTGTAAAATAAAGAAAGATTCATACTGTTATTGCGTTGTATGAAGTAAAACATGCCGTTACATAAGATGTTGGTGAGAGTGGAGGCAAGGTTTTATATTGGAGAATATGATGAGGAGGAAAACCGAAATGAAATATTACTTGAGCTTGCAAAATTGGACTTTAATACATGCCAAACTCTTCATTTAGAAGAGATGAAGACTCTTTCTCTGTGAGTTCAATATATAATCCTTGTAAAACTATTCAATATGGAGGAGACTAGAATCTGTTTTATCTTTTTTTTTTTTTTTTGAAATCAGAATCTGTTTTATCACCATGGACATAATTGCTTACCAACGGGGAATTTGGGATAACTGTATCCGTGGACCTACCCACGGAATTAGACATTTCCTTAGCCACGGTTTTAAACTAGATGCATATATTTATGCTGCAAATTAGTTTAGATCAAACTTCACAAATCAGACCTACCAATAAATGCATGCGTATATATATGAATATGTGTGTGTGTATAAAGAGAGAGAGATGTTGGCCAATATCAACATAATTCGGAAAAAAATACTTTCTGCGACCGGCGCAATAACAGGTCGCTGATGCCTGTCGCAGAAAATGCTGGTCGCCGGAGAATATTGGTTTTTCTTTTTTTGGAGGTCAAAATAATTTTCTGCGACTGACACCCTCACCGGTCGCTAATAACGGTCGCAGAAAATACGTTTTGTTGTAGTAACTGCACCATCTCTAATCCACCTCATATCTCATTTGAGCTTATGCCATACAAAAGTAAGATAGATTACTTAACATAAGAACGGCTTTCAAACTTAAAAGTAGATAGATTACCCATCTTTTACTATTTTTTATGAATTTTTGAAAATCAGTGTTCTTCTGAATTTTTTATTCAATGAAAAACTGTGATTTTCAAAATTTCCAAAAAAATAGCAAAAAAGTTCCAAAAGATGTAAAAAAGTAGATAGATTACTTAACATAAGAACGGCTTTCAAACTTGTCTATTCCACCGATAGTTAGAAGTAGGGTTTAAAACTTGTCTATTCCCTCCAGCCCTTAGGTGCCATTAGGAACAACAAAGTGGTTTCAGAGCAGGTTGCTTATATTAGATCCAATATGTGTTTGGAGACCAAATTTTACATTTTTTTCAAATCTTTTACTATTTTTTTATGAATTTTTGAAAATCAGTATTTTTCTGAATTTTTTATTTAATGAAAAACTGTGATTTTCAAAATTTGCAAAAAATAGTAGCAAAAAAGTTCCAAAAGATGTAACATTTGGTGACCAACTACATTACAATATGAAGACCATGTTGAGAAGTTCTGATCGACTGTTTGAACTTTGAAAATGAAGATATGAGTGGCAAGTAAAACACCATCGTTATTTCTCAAAGCATGATAACCTACATCTACATACATATATAGATATATATATATATAGAGAGAGAGAGAGAGAGAAGGGTTCCAATACCTCATGCATTACATACCTCGTATTTAATATCTTCGTCTTCAAAATCCAAATCGTTAATCTGGAATGCCCAACATGATATCCTTATCAAAATATGATTAGGGATGAAATTTTATAATTTGTAGAATTTTTTAACTATTTTTTATGATGGATAGAAAATCACTGTTTTTGAATAGTCCAGAAACAGTGATTTTGCATCTATCTTTAAAAATAGTAAAAAATTTCAAAAATTATAAAATTTTATCTCGAAACATATTTTGGTATAGATATCAAGTTTTATAATATCAAAATGTTTGTTCTGAAACTGTAGTGTAATCAATTGGTTTTCTGAATTTCAAAGTTCTAACGGATGATCTAAATCGATAAATGTAATTGGAGACAAAATTTTACATTTTTTTCATTTTTTTTATTATTTACTAAGTCATTTTTAAAATCGTTGATTTTAATAAACTTTAAAATACTTCTAGATTATTAAACAACGAGTTTTGGCTTAATAAAAAAAAAAAGGAGAAATATGTGAAACTAACATTGTTCACAAAAACTCAAAGAGGTAGGAGATGAATAAATTAATTAGTTGGTAGGTAGATGCCTAAACTAGCAATACTAGCCAGAAAAATCCAAAGAGGTAGGAGACGAATAAATAAATTAGTTGGTAGCTTTAGATGCATGAACTAGCAACACTGCTAAGAAAAACCCAAAGAGGTAGGAGATGAATAAATTAATTAGTTGGTACCTAGGTAGATGCATGAACTAGCAACACTGGTCAGAAAAACCCAAAGAGGTAGGAGACCCTGCATAAAAAAAGAAAAACAAAAGAGAAGGCAAGGCAAGAGGTCCTGAATTGTAAGATTCGTTCTGAATTGTAACAATATATGGATCAAAAGGGACAACTTAGGAATACTTCTGACAATGGCCACACCTAGTATTGACAGTGGCCCGTGATTGTCTTACGTTAAAAAGCCTGTCGAAATGATAATTATGTACACATTTCAATTAAGAGGGACGTTGATACAAGTGTCGGTTTGTTGCATTCTGTATACATTTATGTCAAGTTGTCTTTTTTATTTATTTTTATTCCTATATGGTCAATCTTTAATTGGGCCGAACGTTAACTTCAGTATTTTTCATTTGTTGTTGTTTCTTTTATTGTTATTTATTATTGGATATCTATTTTTTCCTATTAGTGTCTTTTATTTTCATTTAAATATATTTTTCTTAATTTTGTGTGAATGTCAAACAAAAAGGTCTCTTTATATTCTATTCAATCTTATAATATATTCCTGTTGCAACACACGGGCAAGATACTAGTTATGAATAAAGAGTCTCAAAAATTGTGTCAAAACGAAAGCATGCAGCAGAGTAAATGATAAGATGAATTATAACCATAATATGTGAAAACAATTCTCAATTTTCAAACAAAGAGTTTGACTGCAAAATTTTAGTACCATTTGAGAATTTCAATCAATTTTAATGTTATTCATTAATAATTTCATGTCAATTGCGGGTTCAAAACTTAATTGGCCGGAGCACGTACCCTTTGTTATAGTTTTATGTTGAAAAGCTTAATTTTATTATTTTCCAATGTGACACGATATATAACTCAAACATAATTAATGAGATACCTTAGGCCGCGTTACATTAAGTCCATACATGCAATCATACATTACACATAGCATTGGTCATCGATAGCCATGCAACCCGCAAGTCGGACCTACAACTAATCGAGTGGTGGGTCCATTTTACATCATATGTAATTCATGTACATCAATCGCATTGTGTACACTATGGTCATATTTAATTTATCATACCTATAGCCAAATGGCAATCCATTTTACACCTTATCAGCTCGGTATCATTTACACATGATCAGGACCAACTAACTTGGGCGGGGGAAGCCTTGGGATTATATACTGTTAGATCATTGTATAAATTTTTAAACTTTCGTGGTGAACAACCAATTAAGCCTTTATTGTGGTGGAAGCTACCTATACCTCCCAAAATTAGGGCTTTCGTGTGGCTTGTAACTAAAGATAAAATTATCACCAAAGTTAATCTCCAAAAGAAAGGCTGGTCAGAAGTTGTATCATGCCAATTCTGTAATTGTCCTGAAGATGTTAATCACTTGTTTTTCCATTGTTTTTTTGCTAAACATGTTTGGTTCCATATGGGACAATTTCAACAACACTTTCTCTCGTGGCTTTCAATGGAGGATGTCATCCAATTTGCTCTTACCTTCCCCAAACATATAAGATATGCTTTATTAATTGTGATTAGCACCGTTACGTGGGGGATTTGGAAACATAGGAATGATCTTTGTTTTAGTAATTCAATTGTTCACTCATGCCGTAATGTGATTCTAACTATTATTTCACTTATTATATACTGGACAGGGAAAGCACCTATGCAGGTCAAACTGGAAACCAACAACTGGATGCCAAAGAATGTGGATGAGATACCGGTGCAAGTGATACATCCGGCAGTTCAGCAGCTCGTGGAATGGATTTTGGATGAATCTGATTAGGATATGGCTTTGTATCTAGGAGTCTCCAATACTGTTATTTTGCTCATATAGCCCTGATGTGGCCTAGTATCTAGGTTTCTTTTTCTTATATACCTACTAGTATTTGGGTGCCTGTGTACACAGGCAGGGGCGGACGCAGAATTTTTGTCAGGGCGGGGCAATAATCGGATGCAAATAGCTTATCGGGTTCAAACCCAATAGCTTATCGGGTACAATTCAACATAACAAAAAAAATACCAATCAATATAATAAAAATCCTAAATTACTTGAAAAAAATCAACAATTCAACATTTTTGTTCAACTTGGCAGCCTCTACCTTTAAATTCAAAAAAAATAAAAACATTTTGGTTCAACTAATTTTCGATATTTGGGATCAGCGCCTATTTGGGCTCCGCTAATTTGTTTCGCTCAGAGTTTATATTGGCTCCATTCTGTCTATTAGAATTCCAGAATGAGCTACAGGGGGGCAATTTGAATTCCAGGGAGGGGCAGAGGTCCGAAAAGCAGATTTTTAGCACTATTTTTGAAAATCCAGCGGGGGGTAGCTGACCCCCCTGTGCTACAGTAGATCCGCCCCTGCCTGTGTGCTCAAGCTTGTGGTAGTTGAGGTGGTTTAGACCTCTGTTTTCCTTGGGGCTACTATGGTTTTTTTGTGTAAAACTTCTTAGTTTCATCTAATGAAACAGGCTTATGCTTTTTTTTTTGTTAAAAAAAAAAAATACCTATAGCCAAATGCCAATGTCATATATTTTTTGAAAATGATGCATCTCGAAAATTAGATTGCCACAGAAACGCATTTCTCTTTGATTAGCGATGACTAAAAATGAGACTACTTTTTTTTAATTATAAATTCCAACTAGACTTACGATTAGATGACAAATACATGTTCCTACAGTGTAGTATCGATTGGGTTGTCAATCCGCACAGATAGTTTTATGTACAAAGTTTTCAGAATTTCACTACTCTAGGTTTAAGTTGGTGTTAAACCAAAAAAAAAACAAGTCAGATCAGTAGGTTAAAGGCCCCTAAGGTTCAGGTCTCCAATCTTTCTGAATCAGTAAAATTGATACGATTTCGGAAAATTTACTACCCCACATGCGACATTGTTACTAGCTGCATACGGTATAGCAAAATATCACCATCTAGTTATGTCACATACAGCACTGTCACTAGCTGCATGCGGTATATTGTATTCTTGTTCTGCGATCTGAGAGTTTTATGATTTGACAATCATCCTTAGAAATATATACCAAGACTAATGTGTTTTAGATCTGAAACTACACGTTTCCCTATACCTCTTTGTAGTTGAAATAATCCTAAAGACCACACCCTTAAATTGGATTTCCTAAATTTGTTCCAACTAAGATTATTAGTGTAACTGGGAGGCGATTACTCTACTTGCTCTAAATGCAATCTATCATATCCTACCAAGGAGGTATCTTGGGTTCTTCATTCGAATTCATTATTTGAAGTCATTTCACATGATAAGTGAGCTTAAAAACACTCTAATTCTAGTCGTACATATATTGGTAAAATTATATTTGTTATAATTATTATCTGGAATTTTCATCCAACATTAATATTTCATTGAAATATGTCACAAAAAGTTGCTTCAAAATATATTTGGACATTAGATTTTTTCTATATTGTTGTTCTTCGGAATAGGGAGTAGAATCGGTTACTTATGTATAAGCTCCAACTTCATATACTAAAAAAAAGGGAATATATATACTCGGTAGACACATATACCACAAGAATGGGACAATATCTGCGATAGATACTGTCGGTTTTGATGCACATGGCCTGTCTTTTTTTTTTCTTCAAAATTTCATATTTACATGGGCCGAGAATATTTTAATGCTATACAGGTGCCATTAATATATGGAAGAACGAAATTCCGAAAGGCTAATGAGCAATTCTAGGGTAGTGTCACTACTAGAGAAAAACACTTTAATATCGGTTGCAATCTTGTTCTGCTATCGGGTTTTGAACCGTTGCTTATTCACCAGATAGGAAAGGTATACACATATGTCATCGGCTCAAAATAAATGGTGTTAATCAATATACCATTGGCAGGGCACATTCGACCATCGGGTTTGACGAACCCAACGTCATCGCTATTGTTGCGCAACAGTGACAAATGTAAATAACTCTGTCCATTGAATTTCAATAGCCGATTGCAATAGTATCTTGCACCATCTGTTATGTGTTTGACTTGGCATCGGGAGGTCCTTGTTTTCTAGTGGTCATTAATTTTTGAGTCGATGGTGATGTATATGTAATTATTATATTTTTTATTAATTCTTATATTACTGGCTAGGCTCCATGATATATTTGCTAGCCATTTTTAAAACACAGCTAGCAAAGCAACAATAAACAAGCATGCGCTCATTCTATGTCCAAATTTTAACCAACAATTAATATAGGCATCAACAACATATATATACACATATACAAATATAGAAGTACTCCAACCTAAGTGCTTACGGGGTCAAATTTTAGTATTTGATGATCAAAACCGTTAGATATTCAATCTATATTAAAATATGGTTGGAGACCAAATTTTACATTTTTTGGAATTTTTTACTATTTAGTAAGCTGGTTTGAAAACTACTATTTTTATTAAATTTCTGCAGCATTGAAAAATAGTGGTTTTCAAACCAGCTTAATAAATAGTTAAAAAATTCCAAAAAATGTAAAATTTGGCCTCCAAGCACATTTTAATATAGGTTGAACATCTAACCATTTGGATTTGTTGTTTGAACATCTAATACTAAAATTTGACTCTGTAAGCACTTAGGTCGAAGTGCTATCAGTAGCAATTTAGCCATACTCTATATATATATATATATATATATATATATATGACGAGGGTTTAAATGCCTCCATTTTTTGTGCCTCCAGTATGCCTCCAGTATGCCTCCATTTTTTAAAACTTCAATAACTCAAAATTTAAAATAAAACCGTTGGATGTGATCTATGTTATTTTCTCTATGTATTCACAAAAAAAATATCATATTTCAATTTGGTTTTTATGTGACTCAATAAGTTCAAAAATCAACATCTGAAAATTATCCACATTAATACGTTTTTTACAAGCTCTTGATGACAACCCAAACAAAATTGAAATGTCATAATTTTTTACATGTGCATATATAAAATGATGTATAGACCATATCCAATGATTTTATTTTGACTTTTAAGTTTTAAATTTTGAATTATTAAAGTTAAAAAAAATGGAGGCATGACCGATGCACAAAAAATGGAGGTATTTGAACCCTCCTTTATATATATATATTAATCCATGCAACAAGTAATATATATAAAGTAGACAATCATTATTAACCAACAAGCTAACAATATCACGCAAGCAACCAATATATAGAGCAATATTTCATTGTAGTTGAAAACTAACAATTGTTCTTAACACATAATTATTAAAACCAAAATCAAATTAAGTGTTTGAATGTAAGAATCTATAAACAAAACTGTTTTAAACCACAAACACCAATATATCAGCACCAAATTCACCCACCATCAAGTACTTGCACGGCAATTAAAGTAATGATAATTCCAAGAAAAACTTAGACTAGAACGTGCACTAGAACACACCAAATAGCGTGGATCTCAAAGATTACTTAATACAATTAGAATAGGAGGACACCATATCCAAAATATATTCATGATTTGAACGGTGTAAATATATATAAGTTTGAATCAGTCGTCTGTACGTACATTTCCATGAGTCCAAGGAAAAAGTAAAGAGTTTCGATATATATGCAATTTCAGATGCAGGTATACCGGTGCATATATAAATTACCTATTAAATTAGGATTGGACTATGTTGTCAGTGTTGGTCATGACGCACATGGCCTGTTTGATTTTTATTTTTAGTTTTTTCAAAATTTCATATTTACATGGGACGGGAATATTTTAATGCTATACAGGCGCCATTATTATAAGCAAGACCGGAACTCCGGAAGGGTAATGAGCAATTCTAGTGTAGTGTATGCTATATTCATCGAGAAGGTTTAATGATTTTACGGTTAACATTTATTAAATTAATGTCAAATAAGAAATTTCAAAGTAGTGGCTATGTTTAAGTCAATTTGTGTTATCTTCGCAATTGCTGCATTTCACGATTATGAAATATGACAGATAAATGTAAATACTGCATTTTTAAATGTGCACATGACACACCATTATAGTTTTGTCGATCCTAAATGCTAAGAAAGAGTACAAGCTTCAGAGATCCTACACAGATGTTTTAATAAATGACCGTGTTTGAATATTGGAATGCATTTATATATGTTTCATTATTAAAAACATTGTGTGAATGTTTGAACTTGTTTTTGGTGGCGCGCCTTCTTTACAGACGGATGTAATTTTATGTTGAAAAGCTAATTTTATTATTTTCCAAAAGAAAGAACATTTCCATTTTATTTTTCATATGGTAAAGTGCGCAATAAATCTTAATTACATTTTGTTATTACGTACGAGACGTGGATGATTCATTATATTAATACTATTCATGAGTTGCAAAACTTCAACATTTTGAACTTTTACCATAAACTTTCTAAAGTTCCGATTTAAAGTATATTGGAAAACTGCAAGATATTCCTAAAAATAAATTGTAGGAAAATAAAACGGATGACACTTCTACAAAAAAAAGCAACTTTTGCCACTGTCGTGATCCAATATAGACAATGCTTTTAGACTGCCTATGTTATATCCAATATTACATGATATCTATAAAGATAAGCACAAGAAGATAGAATTGTGTCATTCTTGTATATGACCATGATGGATTTTGTGAGGGCCTTGAGTACATGGCCTTACCACAAATCAAGAATTTGATAAGTTAAATTAAGCACATGTTGAGTCATGTGGTGTAACACAATGACCGCTGTTAGTATTGGGAGTGGCACGTTTAGTCATGTGATGTAATTAACACAATCACCGCTGTCAGTATTCGGATCTAGCTAGGCTATTTAATTGGTATGTACGTTAAAGTGCACATTTAGTCATGTGGTCTAACACAATCACCGCTGCAGTATTTGGATCTAGCTAGGCTATTACGTTAAAGTGCACGTTCACTCATGTGGTGTAACACAATCACCGCTGTAAGTAATTAATCGCTTTTGATCCATA
Source organism: Carex pumila (assembly GCA_033356055.1). NCBI lineage: Eukaryota > Viridiplantae > Streptophyta > Magnoliopsida > Poales > Cyperaceae > Carex > Carex pumila. Next base: position 63,708 of record JARJHM010000841.1, read on the forward strand.
TATATAACAATTCAGAACGAATCTAATGTACTTATATTAATTAACAACATTACTCGATCAGAGCGAACCTAGCTAGTTTACTTAATTAACAATTAATTCAGAACGCATCTAATTATGTACTTTGAATTAAGCCCACTTTAATTTCTTCTATTCCCGCGGGAAGAAATTAATTGTTCCAGCTTAACAAATTAATCAATCAGCCTAATTAAGAGTCAATTGTACAATTACAGTACTACAAAGCGTAAATCATACACGGTTTCGAGAAATCCTCAAATAAACAGTGTGTAAAGGGATGAGGTGCGAGAAGATGAGCTCCAACATACACATGCGGTCAGTAGAAAATAAAATCGACATTTATACATGTTTTATTTAGGAAGAAACCGTGTACAATTGTACCCCTTCATACACTATTTTGTAGTAGAAGTCGTGTATATATTATTCATTCCTGCCTCTCGAACAAACGCTGTTTTGTAGTAGCAGAGATGTTGCAGTGAGACTAATTGCAAAAGAGTGTATATCGGCCACATTAAGATTACCATCAAACTTAATTGATAATGTTAAAAATGGTTAATCGGACAAACACATCTTAATGCAGAACCAGACAAGTGTTGTCAATGGCAATGTTAAATATGATGATTATGGCGATGAAAATTGCAATTTAATTTTTCCATAGATATCATCCATATTTACTCTTGTGCTACAAGTCAACTATATGTATCATACGAATAAATAGTCTTATGATTCGGTTAAAAAAAAATTGACTTCGAGGAAATATTATTATCTACAAATTAGAAGTTCGACTCTAGTAGAAACACTTCGAGATGCTTGTCTTCATTTGATTAATTTTTTTTTCAAATTTTCATTTTCCTATTATGGGAACAAACACTACAGAAAACACGACTATACATGATCCGAAAATATAATGACACACGGTTTTACAACTGTGTCCACGAGCGTCGTGTATGAATAGGAGGGTACATTGTACACAGTTCTCAAACTGTGTCTATATAGTAGTAACAAACCAGTTAATATAATTAGCTGTGTTAAATCTAAAAAAAAGTTTTAAAAGTGGTGGTTTCTACATAGTCAAAGTAATCGTGTACAATAACAGGGTTATATACACGGTTTCCACAAGACATCCGTATATGATTTTGGGCACCAAACACGGTTTGTTATTTATAACAGGTATGGTTTTTTTTATTTGATTTATAATTGGCTAGCATTGAAATTTACTAGCTATTAAATATAATATATTACACAACCATAATTCAATAAATATTCAATATCACAACATACATAAATCAATCACATTCATTCAACATTCAACAAACAGAACTATTAATATGTTCAACATTAATTTAACATACATATATTCATAATTCAAAAAAATATACAACATATATGAGATATGCTTGCTTTAGTTTGTATAATTAACATTTTTATCTGTAGGTGGTTAGCTTGTCATTTTCATACAACCATGGATCAAAATGTTGTAGGCTTCAAACACGTGCAGGACTAAATGGAACGTCTGTGTGGTGTTCGACCCAACAGTCTTACTTGAGCAGAGTTGATGTCTAATCGTTTTTCACGTAAAGAGATTAAACTACAATGCAGTCCACTTAGCCCACCGGGTCGAACACCACATGGACATTACATGTAGTTCCCACATTTCTGAAAACCGATGACAATTCTTGACCCATGGATGGTCTTGAAATGACAAATTTATCGTTGTACCGATAAAAAGGATAGTAAATGCGACAAAAATATGGAGTAAGGAAACGGTTACGCCAATCACTTAATTACCACTTTTGCCTTCTTCAGTCTTCCCTTTGGTCTTTTGAACCATTGCCTTGGAATCTCCGAGTAAAGTGTAAGAAGTGTAAGATAGAAGGGAAAGAAATAAATTGAGCAATTGGGGGGGGGGGGGAATGATCCCTTTCCCTTCCACCTCTCTGGTTTAAATCGAGAAGTGTATCAGTGATTCAGGCAAGAATCTAGCAGTTTTGACATGCTATCAGTGATTCTGGAATCATATTGTCACAGTCCATGATGCTTGGTCCATGACCTGGTTAGCGGTTGTGCAATGCGGATGAGCAAATCTCCAGGATCCTCTATGACCCGTGAAAACCTGTCATGGTCATAATATGTCCTTGGTCCTTAAGGCACCTTGATGTTCATAATCTCGATGGAATTCGTACATTCGAGATTCTCTTTGTTACTTGATCGGAACTGACTACGGACCATGAGACGTATCTCTTGGTCCATGAATTCCGTCATTTGCTGCTCTTCCTTGCCCTTTAGGTTCCTTGGATGATTCATGGTCTGTGATATGGGAATCACAACCCATAATGTGGCAATCATGTGTTGATTCTTCTATTTACTGCCATTAACAAATAAAGCACGGCAGTAACTGGATTCTTGATGTCAACCTAACTAAATTACTCTAGTCAAGAAAATTGGAATAGTTTTGATAGAGTCAGGTGTCCTAGAGCAAATATTTTGTTTGCATTTCTTGTTCATGTGATTGGTTGAACTAAGAATGATGGTAAACCTAATCCCTAGAGCCCTTTACTATCTGTTATCTTTACTTTAATATCGATTGATAAGCCACAAACTCATCTAAACCCCATATTACCACACACCTAGAATTAGTGAACGGTTTAACCTTAAAGATACTATCTCTGTGGATTGACACCCTGATTTATACTACACAAAAAATTCATGTGCTTGTGGATCGATTGTAAAGCATAACATTGGAGTTGTAAATATTATTAGCTCTGATAAGGCCCTATCATCACACTACATCATGTGGCTCAAGGAGGAAGGGGATCGTTGCTAGCTCCAAGTATCAAGTTATTAATTATTCTGTTCTTGCTCAAGTCAATACCTGTGAGACATCTTGGGATGTGCATTTGTATATCTTCTTCTTTTGTTTATCAAGATGCATGTGTGTGTTTTATGATAGTAAAATAGTAAAATTTAATTGTTGAATGTTTCTATGATGGTCCACATTGTTTTATGTATCAATGCTTGTTTATTATTAGTATGGATCGCAAATTGAGGGTTGGCTAATTTTATAAATGAAATTACAAATAAAAACAATTAATCTTGTATTAATACATGATACTTATTAATTTTCCTACCGATAGAGGAACCACAATCCTTCTATCTAAACATAATGTACTACTGATAGAGGAATTATAATTTTCCTATGGGTAATGTGTTTTGTATTGATAGGAGAAGGTTAATCTACTATTGGTATGGAACTGCTAGAAATATTAATTAATTAACAACAACAAAGTCGACAGTATTTGCGAGAGAAAAAACACATTTATGACGGTACTCCCTAATGAAAAGTACCGTCACTAATAGAAAAAACACATTTATGATGGTATTCTCTTGCAAAAAGTCACATTGTACCCTTGCGAATACTATCTCATTGCGTTCTTGTTTCTTGTATTCTATTGATCTCTAGCGATAGGGAATCCTATAGCAAATCACTTTTTACCCAATAAAAGGCAACCGTTTTATAGTAGTGTGATGAGGTATTGTGCACAAGTGTATGTAAAGCAGCTTATAGCGGCGCATATTGTGTTTTAGCAAATGTGTACGGAAATTGAATTGAGTTTTATTTTTTGGAAAAAAAAAAGAAGCTATTTGAACACCGAGATATCCCTTTTGTGAAACTATTAAGTTTTTTGGTAACTAAAAGCTATGAGTTGTGTCCTAGGAGCATATTAGCTGTAAGATTAGAGGTTCACCATCTCTTATTTAAAAAAAATTAAAGACATTTGAAAATCCTGTACATTTGAGAAAGAGGGTTGGGGCCATACAATACTCTTATTATTTACAAGGAATTCCCTGTCGGAACCTTACTAGTAGATTAAAAACGGGTTCGTCAAACTGCCTACAGATTAATGTTAACTTTTGTAATCATCTACAATACAAAAGAAAACAACTAAAAATGGAACTACTTTCACTTCCTTCTCTTATGTACTTGCTAACTTTTGCTCTCCTAATACTCTTGCTCCCCATTCGATTCCTCCAGAAGAAAGCTGCACATTCTAAATCTAATTTCCCTCCAGGTCCCTGGACCCTCCCTTTCATCGGATGTCTGCACCACCTAGCAACTGCCAGTTTGCCGCACCATGCACTGCACGATCTTGCCTGGTTGTATGGACCTGTTATGCTCCTTCGTACTGGTGAGACTGACCTTGTTGTCTTCAGTTCTTCTGAAGCTGCTAAAGAGGTAACTTTGTAGCTGATCATTGTATGCTAATGGATCACCTGCAATATCCAAAATTTACAAAATTTGTTAAATTTATCTTAATATAAATGTGCATGATTCTGTCGATTTATATATAAGGTCCTCCTGGACTTTGCTCTCCCAAAATCAAATTCATGTTTAGATCCACTGAGATACCTCTCGTCAACTAAGGAGGTCTGAGCCTTTAATGTTTTTTACATGCTCATCTCATTCAAATTGCTCGGATCCCCTATCTACAAAATCTAAGCTCTCCGTGGAGTTTTAGTGAGTCCTGTGAGTTATTAAATGTGTCAGCTGCAGAGTTAATACTTAAAAAGGGCCTCCGTTAGCTGTTGCTCTTAGTAAATTTGTGGCTCTAAAAGGTGCGATGTGGGAAGGGGCTTGGATATGCAGGACATAGAGTAGAGAAGTAAATGACATAAAGGTCTTCCAACTTGTTATTATTACAACTAATAATATTTTTCTTGAAAATTCGAACATGGCAAAATTGTTCTAGGATTTATTGAATGCTCCCCACGTGCTTTCTTATTTGTGTAAACCCAAGTAGATCTGCATCGTATATTTAAGGACACTATGAAGATTAATATCAATGAATAGACACAATTGTTGCTATTAATTACAAAAAACATATTTATTTATATTTATATATGATTTATGACAATTTGTGCTCCTCGAAATATTTTAACATGCATAAAATTTGCATAGGTCATGCAAACGCAAGATGCAAACCTTGCAATCCGCCCTACGTTTTGTGCCGGAAATGTTCTCACGTATGGCAACACAGATATTGCCTTCTCAAATGGCCCCTACTGGCGCCAGCTGCGTCGAATTTGTTCCAATGAGCTATTTTCTTCAAAACGGGTCAAATATTTCTCCTCAATCCGGCAAGAAGAGATCAATTCCCTGTTGAAGAGCTTGAGATTAGTTTCTGGTAAATCACCAGTCAATTTGAGTGCAAGGACATGTGAGCTTTCAAACAACATCATTATTGGTGCTGCATTTGGTGGTAAGTGTAAAATGAGAGGAATGTTGATGGAAATAATGAGGGAGGTAATTGAGCCTTTTTCTGGATTCCACCTATCTGATTTCTTCCCATCATTGAGTTGGTTGGATATGAAGATGAGAAGAAGAGTTGCGACAGTCCACAGGTAACATTTGATGAACTTTGCTATCATGTATTCCTTGTTTTGTTCTTATTCTATAAGGTTTGGCTGAGACGTCGGAGAGACCCATATATTAATTACTAATTCATGTAGCAAAGTGGATTTAGTACTCGAGGAGATTGTACAGGAGCATTTGAGAAAGCAACACCAACAGGAGAAAAGAGGAGAGGAAGAGATTGAATATGATCTCGTCGATGTCCTTATCAATGTAAAGGAACGTGGTGACTTGGAGGTACCTATCACGATGGACAATATAAAAGCTATTATCTTGGTATGTGCCTGATCAACTTGTACTTCATTTAAAATGCAAGAGAACTTACAAAATACGTTTTATGTGTGAAATAGGAAACCTTCTTATTTATACAGTAGACAAACCACCTGTTTTAATTGAAACTAAAGAATACCCGAATACACAAATCTTTGTACCACACTCGGATACAATCATATTAATTTTTCAACAAAAATAATATAGCACGACACTATAATTGCACAAATCTTAGTACCACACTAGATTAATTGCATGTAGGAGTCTAGAATTAACTATATATGCTTAAAGTGAAAAAACTATTAGAGAATTGTGACGTAGAAGTAAATAATTGGATGATTATATTCAATATTTTGTTTAAGATTGAATAATTTATATCATTTTATTCATTGATTTTTTTATCGTTTTATAGATAATTTCCGTTGAGAATTTCAATTGCAAAACTCTATAATCATAGCCAGCCCTGGTGTAGGGCACCCAGGGCGACTGCCCTAGGCCCCCAGATCCAAGGGGCCCAAAAAATAAAATTAGTTTTATATATATTAAAAAAATGTATATATTAAAAATAAATAAAATAGTAGGGCTCAAATTTTGTATATATGAAGGACTAGCTCAAATATTTCTATAAATATGTAAGATGAATTGGCATCCCAATAAAAAATGAGACCGGTTAATACGTTTCCATAAGTAGTTCAACAACATATATAAGTTGTTTTTTTGTTTTACAAGTCCAAATAGTCAATCCAAACCATTCAACAAGATATCTATATTAATACATGCTTCGAGACCAAATTTGAATTTTTTTTGAATTTTTTTACTATTTTTTAAGGTAGGTAGAAAATCATTGGTTTTTATTGTCCATAATCTTATGAATCAATAGATTTTCTACCTATCTTAAAAATTGTAAAGAAAATTTTTAAAAATGTCAAATTTGGTCTCCAAGTATGTATTAATATGGATATCATATTGAACAGTTCGGATCGATTGTTTGAATTTTGAAAATGTGACTTATAAGCATACGGTATTGAAGTAGTTATGAAAGCGTATGAGCCGGTCTCATAAAAAATTTGTATAAAGGGTTCAATTTTTTCTCCCGCCCTGGACCTCCAAAATCTTCAGGGCCGGTTCTGTCTATAATGTGAATGATGTTTACTTCAAACGGTTCCTAACCTTGGTAATTATTAGCATATGTGGAACACAAATTGACTATTATATGGTTAGTACGAGAACCAAATGATGGTTTCTACAAACAATATAGATAAGGAGTTACTAATATAATCTCAAAAATGCATGTTAGAGAACATGACATTATACATACCTGAATCAAATATGCAATGGATTGTGCAGTGTGTCAATAAATTCTTCTTAAATGTGTTGAATTCTAAAGTATAAGGCGTTCATTTTTGCTACATGATAAATGTGTACTTGGAAATGTTCTCTAACGCTAGCTTTAACTAGATGCTATAAATATAGTGTTTCAGTATGACTTGTGCAGAGGGAACACGTTCATCGAGATGATCTCTGTTTTCCCTCATACCTAGAATAAGAGTGATGGTATCTTTAGGCACCTTGTCTCTGGGTTTATACACATGACTTTAACATTTTATCATGTGACAAAATAATACACACAAACAATTTTGTTTTGGATCATGATATTGCATGATACATATCATTTTGTGTTATTTGGATAATAATCATAATGTATACTGCTAGATAGTTCTGATTGATAGAATTAAAAGAAATTTTAGTTTTATATCTAACATGACAAGATTCCTATTGGGTCACACCAAATATGAATTATTAGAGAAGTTTATTTTAGTATATCATATGAAAATCATGATATTTAAATTATTTACAAGGCTTATATGATTTAATTTAGTTGAATATTTTCTCTGATGTACTCTTTATACAGGATGTATTTCTTGGAGGAACTGACACATCGTCGACGGTAATTACATGGGCCATGACAGAACTAATTAAGTGCCCTGAAGTAATGGCTAAAGCCCAAACAGAGATAAGGCAAGCTGCAAGTGATAATACTAATTTTGATGAGAATGCCCTCAGTTATCTACAACTAGTCATTAAAGAAACTCTGAGAATGCACCCACCGGTGCCTCTTTTATTGCCACGACTATGCAAGGAGAGTTGCGAGGTACTTGGGTACACAATTCCCTCCGGGGCGCGCATGGTAATTAATGCATGGGCTCTGGGAAGAAACCCCAACTACTGGGACGATCCAGATAATTTCAAACCGGAGAGGTTTGAAATGCCTGCTATTGACTTTAAAGGGCAGCATTTTGAGTTTGTGCCGTTTGGTGCTGGAAGGAGGATGTGTCCGGGACTTAAGTTTGGCATGACTGTGGTTGAGGAGGCTCTGGCAAGGCTGTTGCTACACTTTGATTGGAAACTACCAGATGGGATGAAGCCAGAGGATGTGAACATGGCAGAGACTTCTGGAGTAGTAGCTGCCAAAAAAGAGCCACTGTATTTGCTACCAACACTGCGTGTTCCTTTGCCTGATGTTTAGACTCAAATACCTTCAAATAACATTGCACTGGTAATGAGAGAGGCGTGCGTGCTTGGCAGTCTGATTTGCCAATAAAATATTGTGGTTTTTCTATTGTACCAGTAATTTGGTCAAACTCCTACGAATAATATATACCTTATGGTTGTACTATTATATGTGCTTTTGTTTCTCATGTAGCAAGTACTTGGGAAAAGTTCTGAATCAATTATTTTCTCTATTTTTCAATTCTCACGAAGTTTTGCTGCCGATGCTGACATTTATTTTTGAACAATATTATAATATGATAATTAACGAGAAATGAGCTTGTAATACCACAGAATTAGAGACATACTCTAAATCATCAAAGTTTCCACAACGATCAAGAAGAAAATTACTAGTTTCCCTCTTCAATTATTTATTCTCTTTGCATTATTATTTAAAAGAAGATAATTCGAACAGAACTACTCCTCTGTAATAACATGTATTCCTGGTTACCTGACTACAACAATCGAGGAAAAGAACTGAAACATTTGAATTGATGATTGGCCAAGTCATAGAGGGTTCAGTCAATTTTAGTGTCTCTTCTTAGATGGTCAGAATGTAGATATCTAATCATTTTTATTTTTGGACTTTTTTCAAAAAAATTATCTTTTGTTATCTAGCCTTTTACAGTTTTATTTTGCTTTTCGTGGAGAAAACAGAGGATACGGAGATCATTATTTCCATTTTTTGGTCAATATCTAGAGAAAAAAAATGATCGGGATTCGCAAGGGTATATTTGTCATTCTACTTAAATAATTATTTGTTGGTGCTTTTAATAATGTCTAGGGAAAACAAATTAATGACTGGCGAATCTATATTGAAATTTGATTCTTTTCTCTTTTCTTTAATGAAACAGTCAATTTATTAATGATAGGAGTAAAATAAGAGCACCAAATATATTTTGTACTCAATTATTGACTCTTCAAAGTTCATATGAACTAGCACAAAATAGTCAGTGTCAAAATGAAAATCGCACGAAAAAAAATCCTCGAGTCATTTCCACATTTTGTGACCAGATAGAAAGCGGTGACTATTTATTTTCACAGGAAATAAATAACATATGAAGTCTCAATTGATCAAGAAAGTAATCATGAATTTTATTCATAGTTAATTTTTTTTTTTCTTTTTTTAATGATAGATATAGGTACACCCCACCGATTTCCATTACTCAGAAAACTACACGTTCAAAGAAATCAGTACCGAACCTCTCTCACCAGTCACCTTGTAATACAAAAGAGCTACTAAATCTATTACAATTTGAATAAAATTCATTGCATACCTACTACATCATTAATCTAACATATCTAATTATAGAATCAGCAACACAAAACATCAAGTTCATCTAGTCAAAACAAAATACCTGCATAAAACTATATTAATATTATAAAAGGACATAACAGTAACTTCAACCAAGCAGTACTCATAAAACTGTCATAAACCAGTATCACCAAAATAGCGTCACACTGCACCATCTCTAATCCATCTCATATCTCATTTGAGCTTATGCCATACAAAAGTAAGATTTACTAATTGGGGGAAGAAAAAATGTTCAATTATTTATGCGTTTGGTTAACGCCAAGAACTTAAAAGTAGATAGATTACTTAACATAAGAACGGCTTTCAAACTTGTCTATTCCACCGATAGTTACAAGTAGGGTCTAAATTTTAAATAGCTCCCTATTCCCTCCAGCCCTTAAGTGCCATTAGGAACAACAAAGTGGTTTCAGAGCAGGATGCGTTTATTAGATTCAATGTGTTTGGAGACCAAATTTTACATATTTTTCAAATCTTTTATTATTTTTTTATGAATTTTTGAAAATCAGTGTTTTCTGAATTTTTTATTTAATGAAAAACTGTGATTTTCAAAATTTGCAAAAAAGTTCCAAAAGATGTAACATTTGGTGACCAACCACATTACAATATGAAGACCATGTTGAGAAGTTCGGATCAACTGTTTGAACTTTGAAAATAGAGATATTAGTGGCAAGTAAAACACCATCGTTATTTCTCAAAGCATGATGACCTACATCTACATACATATATAGATATATATATATATATATATATATAGAGAGAGAGAGAGAGAGAGAGAGAGAGAAGGGTTCCAATACCTCATCCATTACATACCTCATATTTAATATCTTCATCTTCAAAATCCAATCGTTAATTTGAAACGCCCAACATGATATCCTTATCAAAATATAATTAGGGATGAAATTTTATAATTTGTAGAATTTTTTAACTATTTTTAATAATGGATAGAAAATCACTGTTTTTGAATAGTCTAGAAACAGTGATTTTGTATCTATCTTTAAAAATAGTAAAAAATTTCGAAAATTATAAAATTTTATCTCGAAACATATTTTGGTGTAGATATCAAGTTTTGTAATATCAAAATGTTTGTTCCGAAACTATAGTGTAATCAATTGGTTTTTTAATTTCAAAGTTCTAACGGTTGATCTAAATCATTAAATTGATTGGAGACAAAATTTTACATTTTTTTTAATTTTTTTATTATTTACTAAGTCATTTTTAAAACTGTTGATTTTAATAAACTTTAAAATATTTCTAGATTATTAAACAACGAGTTTTGGCTTAATAAAAAAAAAAATGAGAAATATGTGAAACTACATTGTTCACAAAAACTCAAAGAGGTAGGAGATGAATAAATTAATTAGTTGGTAGGTAGATGCCTGAACTAGCAATACTAGCCAGAAAAATCCAAAGAGGTAGGAGACGAATAAATTAATTAGTTGGTACCTAGGTAGATGCATGAACTAGCAACACTGGTCAGAAAAACCCAAAGAGGTAGGAGACCCTGCATAAAAAAAGAAAAACAAAAGAGAAGGCAAGGCAAGAGGTCCTGAATTGTAAGATTCGTTCTGAATTGTAACAATATATGGATCAAAAGGGACAACTTAGGAATACTTCTGACAATGGCCACACCTAGTATTGACAGTGGCCCGTGATTGTCTTACGTTAAAAAGCCTGTCGAAATGATAATTATGTACACATTTCAATTAAGAGGGACGTTGATACAAGTGTCGGTTTGTTGCATTCTGTATACATTTATGTCAAGTTGTCTTTTTTATTCCCATATGGTCAATCTTTAATTGGGCTGAACGTTAACTTCAGTATTTTAATCACCGGCATCTGCCACATAATATCTCCATTCTTATATTATGTACGTAATTGTCCTGATTTGCCAATAGCTGAGATTTAAATATGAACTTTCAAATTGAATATCAACCTTTCAATCACATAATTTATCTTCTTTTGATTAAATACATTTACTTTATGTGTAGAAGTCTAAATTTAGTTTAAAACAAACTCGCTACAAATTCTACATAGTTTGTAACTATTAAAATTGAATGAATCCCTAACGATTCGTTTCCTTATTTCTCGTTACAACTAGCTTGAATTGGCTGCAGATTTTATAACATCTATAGTTTTAATTCCCACATATATGAGGTGTGACCAAAATAATTTTTGGACCAAATTATCCTTCGGTGGAGAAGGAAACAGTAAAATAGGAAATAACAGAATTAGATTCCAAATCTTTAAAAGACTAACAAATTTTCTATTCTGATTTTTCTAATAGAATTGGATTTCAAATAAAAAATAACTAGATCCGAATAAAAAATTTGCTTGCTAAAACAATTCAGATCGTTGACTTAGAATTCAATTCCAAAAACATTATGAAGTTATTTGGACCTGCTGACGTTAATTAGAAAAAAAGTTATATTTTAAATAGACAAAATAACAATAATTACCACATGTAATTCAAATAAACAAATTAAGAATCACAACTATAATAAATAAATAAAATACTACCTGTTTCATAAAATAAAAAAATTCATACAACTATAACATTATCAATTCATCAAGATTCATATAAATTCAAACTATAAAATTAACAACTTAACAAACAAAACATAAAAAAAGGTAAAAAAACAAAAATAAAAAAAATATTTAAAAGCTTGCGATCTAAAATTAAAAACTCGGCTCCTAAAGACACTATCTTAACAACATAAAGTCAAATAATGTGTTTGATAGACAATTTATTATTCTTCTAACAATAACTAAAAACTTCAAAAAAAAAAATCATTTAAATTAAGCATAGTATTTGATTGTTTATACTTGACTTGTGTTTTTTTGATGTTTCCCCAAATTTAAATTTATAAGGATATCATTTGGTAGAACTTAATGCTCTTTGTTTTTTTTGTCGTTGAAGCCTACACTTGTTGCATGAAACTTTTGGTTCGAGTATCAACTCGTAATTGGTGAATAGGTCATTGTAGATACTTGAATTGAAATTTATTAAGTAAACTCAGCATTTCATTATCAACATAATTAGTCGTGTTGGTTGGTGAAGTATCTAAAAGTGTTATATTAGTTCTGCATCGTACATAAACTAAATCCTGATGTAATATTGAGTTTGTGAAGTTCATCATGTTATGGGCACATAGAAGATCCATCGTTGTCTCAAAATTTCCCGTGCAAATAGTTTGTCAACTTTTCATATTGTTTGTAGTATTGAAAAGTCATATTTTTGATATTATCACATTGTTTGTATAACTTCCCAAAGCATAAATTGAGATATTCGATAACACTGAGCAAAAGTTGCTTATTCAAATTTGACCTCATTTCACTAAGCAAATCAATTATTTATTCTCTCTGTGTTTGCTAGGCTGGTTGGATACTTGGATGTAACATGTATCAATTTAAAATTGTTCCGATAGAATGCTTAATCAAATATATCATATCTATAGTATAGCTAAATGAGCCTAACAGTAAAATCAAAGAACAAATGTGGGTGCACTGTGCATGGATCCACACCAAGATAACTTTCTAATTTAAAATTTTGAAATCCAATTCTCTATTGTTTTCTTTTTGACGAAAAGATAGTTTGGTCCAAAAATAAAAATTCTCTCATCTCAGATATGTGAAAATTAAAATTGTAGCTATTAAAATTTGTACCCTCTCAAATTCTTGCAATTAAATTATTTTTTTATTTCTCTATTTTCTCCATTTCATTTTTCTTCATCCTCCATAGTTTCAAAAATAAAAATGGAAACTATCGTATCTTTCCAGATTTTGTTTGGGCTTACTATATCTTTGTGAATAGATGAATAACAAATCATGTACTGATGGAAACAATCATAGAGAAAATCCTTATTTAAATCATATCTTGCTTGTGGAGAAAATTAGATATTAAATCGCAATGATACTTCAAATTTTTTTTTCATATTATATTTAATCCGTTATTTTTTTCATTTGTTGTTGTTTCTTTTATTGTTATTTATTATTTGAATATCTATTTTTTCTCATTTGTGTCTTTTATTTTCATTTAAATATATTTTTCTTAATTTTGTGTGAATGTCAAACAAAAATGTCTCTTTATATTCTATTCAATCTTATAATATATTCCTGTTGCAATGCACGGGCAAGATACTAGTTATGAATAAAGAGTCTCGAAAATTGTGTCAAAACGAAAGCTTAATTTTATTATTTTCCAATGTGGCACGATAACTCAAACATAATTAATGAGATACCTTAGGCCGCATTACATTAAGTCCATACATGCAATCATACATTACACATAGCATTGGTCATCGATAGCCATGCAACTCGCAAGTCGGACCTACAACTAATCGAGTGGTGGGTCCATTTTACATCATATGTAATTCATGTACATCAATCGCATTGTGCACACTATGGTCATATTTAATTTATCATACCTATAGCCAAATGCAAAATTTCATATATTTTTTGAAAATGGTGCGTCTCGAAAATTAAATTGCCACACAATCGCGTGCCTCTTTGATTAGTGATGACGAAAAATAAGACTACTACTTTTTTTATTTAATTATAAATTTCAATTAGACTTACGGTTAGATCACAAACATATGTTCCTACCGTGTAGTATCGATTGGATTGTCGATCCGCACAAATAGTTTTATGTACAAAGTTTTAAGAATTTCACTAAAAAATGATTAAACTAAAAAAAACAAGTGAGATCAGTAAAATTGATACAATTTTGGAAAATATGACCATCTAGTCATGTCACATACATCACTTTCACTAGCTGCATGCGGTATATTGGTATTCTTGTTCTGCAATCTAAGAGGTTTATGATTTGACAATCATCCTTAGAAATACCAAGACTAATGTGTTTTAGATCGGAAACTACACATCTCCCTACCTCTTTGTAGTTGAAATAATCCTAAAGACCACACCCATAAATTGGATTTCTAAATTTGTTCCCACTAAGATTATTAATGTAACATAGGAGGCGATTACCCTACTTGGTCTAAATGCAATCTATCATATCCTAGGAGGTATCTTGGGTTCTTCATTTGAATTCATTATTTGAAGTCATTTCACATGATAAGTGAACTTAAGAACATTCACTACTACAAAAATGGTTATTGTACACTGCACATTGTACACGGATTTGATGATTTTACCTAAAAACCGTGGAGAAATTATAATTTTTTGAAAGCCCAAAATATCTGTGGGATCTCTACACGGATGTTTATTAAAAAATCAGTGTAGAAAGCCTTGAGAGAGCTACACGGACATTTATTAGGAACTGTACACGGATTATTATTTAAATAACAGTGTAGAAAGCCTTAAGAGAGCTACACGGATATTTATTAAAGAACCGTGTAGAAAGGTAAGAATTGTACACGGATGTTTGTTTAAATAGCAGTGTAGAAAGCTTGAGAGAGCAACACGGATGTTTAATAAAGAGCCGTGTAGAAAGGTGAAAATTGTACACGGATTATTATTTAAATAACAGTATAGAAAGCCTTGAGAGAGCTACACGGATTTTTAAGTAAAAAATCCGTGTAGAAAGGTTATTCTAGGGTTTTGGTTATATAAAAGAACTTCTCCTTCCAGCAGCGCCGTTTCGATCAATTAATACTCTCCCTCTCTCTCTCTCTCTCATTCCAGCAGTGTCATTCTGATTTCTGTGCACAAGGAGCTAGGATCTGAGATCTTTGAAGTTAATTTGTATTTCTTCTCTCTATCTTGCTAAGCTTAGTCATGTATATATATATATATATATATATAGATGAACTTGGGTGAGATGCGAAGTATACGCGTTTGGTGCTCCATAGTACAGTTTAGCCATTTTGAAAATTCAAACAACCGATCCGAACTGCTCAACACGATTTCCATATTGAAATGTGCTTGGAGACCAAATTTTGCATTTTTTGAAAATTTTTTACTATTTATTAAGCAATTTCGAAAGTCGCTGATCTGATGGTCCAAAAAAATTTATTGTTTTTTACTGTTCACAGCAAAACAGCAACTTTCAAAAATGCTTAATAAATAGTAAAAAATTTCCAAAAAATGTAAAATTTAGTCTCCGAGCACATTTCAATATGGATTAAACATTTAACGGTTCGGATCGGTCATTTTGACTTTCAAAATGAAAATACGGCGTGAAGTACAAACGGTGTATACACCGCGTCTCACCCAAGTCCATCTATATATATATATATATATATATATATTTCTCTTTTCTGTTACTAGCTTATTATTGCTTATTTAGGTCAATATTAATTAATGCATGCATGCTTGATTTGTTAAGATAATGTAAATAATTAGTGTAATGTGGACCATTTTTTGAAAGTGAGAAGTAAAGAAAACGCCTAAGGTCTCCATCATCAGATCTGAGAAAAACCGTTGAAGATTAGTACTAACGCTTCCGCCTAAATATGTCTGCACTTCAGAACTGTAAGATTTAAATTACTTTGCTATTTTATTTTGAATTTACGGATTCTGGATTGCTTGTGTTTTTTTAATTGCAAAACACGTCATGAATTATTAAGACTATCATTTGGTAAATTCATATAAGATGCAATAATTTTTTTTTTACGAAATTGATTTTCAATGGTTCATATAAAAGCTAGACAAATTCAACTAATTTTATATATAAATATTTTCTTATAATTTTAGATGAAAATTTTAAAGGAGAATTTTTATTTCCTATTATGTATGCACATATATTGATCAATGGATTCTTATTGGAGATACAATATGTTGGAGACCTTTAACCAAGAGGCATCATGTCATGGATCACATGTGAGCTCCTTTTTTGACATGTTGGATCTAATACGCCTTAGTTTGTATGAAATTTCTGTCCAAACTAGATCATAACCAAGAGTTTTGGCAATTTGAGCCCAACTTACTGAATAATTTTGGGCCAAAGCTTGATCATGTGGTTACTAAGTGGCAAGGATATAATTTTTATACAAACATTGTATTGGATCCTGAGAAGTATATGTTATGTTTTATCACATGAGATTGCATGTACAAAAGGCTTTGTATATATATATGTTGCACGAATTGTAATCTTCTACATTTTCTTGTTACTAACTAATACCAAATTATAATTGTAGTATGGACCAAAGCAAAAGTGTTACTCAGAGGAGCAGATTGACAATGTTAGATGTATGTGGACAAGGCGGTTTCAATTTAAATTTTGTAATGCTCAATATAGATTTGTATAATTTTGTATAATTTTGTATAATTTTGTATAATTTAGTGTACATAAATTATTTATACTATTATATATTTTTGGAATTATGAGTTTAAAAGACATCTATTTAATGTTTCTCTGTTTTGAAATTCTAATTTTAAATGACTAATAACAAAATTGGAAGCTAGCCACCAAAAAAAAAAAGGAAAAAAAAAAAGACAATTCTACACGGACATTTAACTAAAGTCCGTGTAGAAAGGTATTTAAACATTAAAAAAATTAGAAAAAAATAATAATTCTACACGGACATTTAACTAAAGTCCGTGTAGAAAGATATTTAAATATAAAAAAAATAAGAGAGCTACACGGACATTTAGCTAAATGTCCGTGTAGAAAGAGTAATTATATACGGTTGTTTATGTAATAATCCGTGTAGCTCGGTTATTTTGAGAGTGATGCTGGCAAGTGTTTGTACACGGTTGTTTATGTAATAATCCGTGTAGCTCTCGATAATCGCACACGGGTAAAATATCCGTGTGTAAATATTGAGAGATTTCTAAACCCTCACATTCCACACGGCAAGAAATCCGTGTAGCTCTCCTGTTTATGTCCGTGTACAATCACTTATTTTGTAATAGTGATTCTAAATCTACTCATACATATATTGGAAAATTTGAGTAAAGCTAATATACACTTAAGTGTATCGTACACTTAACTTTATAACCATCAGATTTCTTTAAAAGTCGTGTAGATTCTTTAAAAGTTGTGGTAGCACGACTTTTAAAGAAATCTAATGGTCCTAAGGTTAAGTGTACGGTACACTTGGTACACTTAAGTGTATATTAACTTTACTCGGAAAATTATATTTGTTATAATCATTATCTGTAATTTTCATCCAATATTAATATTTCATTGAAATATTTCAAAAAAAATTGTTGAAAATATATTTGTACATTAGATTTGTTCAAAATTGTTGTTCTTTGGAATAGGTATTAGAGTTGGTTACTTATGTATAAGCTACAATTCAAAATATTAAAAACACGGAATATATACACTCAGTAGACACATATACAACAAGAATGGGACAATATCTGCGATGGATATTGTCGGTATATGTAAGAATGTGTTCGTTTCATGAGAACGATAAATAAGTCAGTTCATCTTAAAAAAAAATAGGTTACCAATCAATTCAAGCATATGTTTAAAATTATATTAAAAAAATATATAAAGGTTGTTCGTTTTTAATGAAGAAATAAGCAATTTTTTATGTTTGACTGAAAATGGATAATTAAAAAATTTCAATATACATATGAACAATTAATTCTCCTATACATATATTTAATTACTACATAAAGTTTGTTAAAAATTACGACATCGATTCACTAGCAAATTCAAGAAAAAAATTATTGTCAGGTGCATTAGATTCGTACTGAGTTAATTGTTAAGTACAAAAGATTCGTTCTGAATGAATTGTTATATATGGATCAAAGGGATAACTTAGGAATACCTACGACGCCACACCTAATACTGACAGTGGTCCGTGTTGTGTTACGTTTAAAAGCCTGTCGAAATGATCATAATTATGTACACATTTCAATTAAAAGGGACATTGATACAAGTGTCGGTTTGTTGCATTCTATTTACATTTAAGTCAAGTTGTTTCTTCGTTTATTTTTATTCCCATATGGTCAATCATTAGATGGGTCGTACGTTAACTTGAGTCTACATGCTGGTCTAATAATATTTGCAGTTTGGTTCCTATATCAGTTCAGACTTGCTGATTTATTAGAAGATGTCAAATTTAATGTTTTTAGTGCATTGCACTATACTAGTGGCCTTTGCTTAGTTCTTGGCTGTTGAGTTTGGACTTGGCACCATACTAGAGCTCAGTCTATGATACTTTGTGTATAGACAGAGATCTAATTTAAGGTTTTAACATATTTTAGTAGCACTAAACTACTATTTTAGTACCAAAAATAAAGATAAGAAAATCAAAGACACAAGACATCATTTAATTAATTTTTTTTAAATATCAACAAGCTGTTAGAAAATAAAAATATTATTTTTTTACGGTGTACAAGTAAACCCTAAATGCGGTCAGGTCCCTAGCTAGTGGACTACCCATGCCCCTGGTGGTCAGGTAGGAGTGTGGACCACCTGTGCCCCGGGTGGTTGGGGGTAGTTTTGAAAAAAAACCGAACTGGGGATACTTTTGGTAAAACATTTATTTTTTTAGGGTTTTAATAAAAATGGCCGAAGCATACTGCTAGTACTCAAATTACTGATGCTCGGGTCCCTCTCTCCTACACTGCTAGTACTCAAATTCAAATTCAAAAAGATGTGTGTTAGTACTCGAATTCCCCCAAATTGAAGTCCATTATGTGAATTGGATCATACATGCTCTACGTTTTTATTTCTATTAACTTTGACTTCATGTAAACCTTAATTTGATAAAAAAAAATTAGTTTCATGAGAATTTCAAAAACTTTGGTTAGTCTATTATTTGGAAGCCGTACAACTTTATTAAATTTCCAGGGATTATAATTATTATGTGGTTTTCGACTTGTAGTACTTTAATTTCAACAAAAAATAACTATTTTGTATTATATTTTTTCTTCTTATATATTATAGAAATAATATTAGGATCCATTAATTAACAATGGACTAAAGTGACAATTTTAATTTTGCTTTCTCAAATAAAGCAAAAAAATAAAAAATATATTTCTTATTTTTTATTTTCCTTATAGATTGATTGTGGATTCTTCGTGTAATTTGAATATCATTCCATTTTTCGCCAAATATCTTTATTAAATGTACACCGTAAAAAAAAATAAGTCATTCGATGAACAGTTAAAAATTATCAAATTTGTACATGGGTGTGAATTTTAGCCATATGTCACCAAAAATTAATACTATTTTATATCATATATTTTTTTATAAAAGACCCTTATATATGTTTTAGATATTATAAAATAGTCAATCAAGGATATTATACACCATAATTATTCATACACACACTTTGAAACATCAAATTACACCCTACATTTTTAAAGTCCAAATAGTCTATCCAAACCATTTAACATGATGAATATATTAAAATGTACTTAAAGATCAAATTTTACATTTTTTTTGGACTTTTTTACTATTTATTAAGATGGATACAAAAATTTAATGGTCTGAAAATATCGATTTTGTAAAATACTTAATAAATATCAACTGTGCTGTACTGTATTTGAAGTATTTTTGGAATTGAATTTGAATATTTTCCTTTTCTGAAGTTCCATACCATCCGTTTTAGATAAAATCCGATGCTAGCCATGGGCGAGAGGGCAAAGAGGCCTAAGAAGTGGAAGGCCAGCAGAGCAGAGTGGAGGTTGCCCAGCCTATAGGGAAAAAAATGGAAATTATTTTTTATTAACTACATAAAAATTCTTAAAGAATTAGAAGCGGATGAGGTAACACTGTATAAGTAATTGTGGTGTCCAATCTTATTATCAAGAGCTAGATCCGGCCACAATAGGCAGGTTTAATGCATGTGCTATATATCTTTCTTATGGAAATAAATCTTCTACAATCCTCATGAGTGAATAGTAACCCTACAATTCCTCCTTTTTCGAATCCAACCATCTATCTTTTTTGAAGAACAAATTTCAAAGTAACTTTTTTCATCACTTTTATGTACACACATCTCGAAATAATTCAACGGTTGGATTCAGAAAAAGAGGGATTGTAGGGTTACTATTCACTCATGAATGATTGTAGCAGATTTATTTCCCTTTCTTATCACTTCTTCATTAAAAAAATAATATTCAATTAATAATAACAAAAGGAGGAGATCGATGCATGTGTTATATATATAGGAGCACTTGCAATGTGTTTTGCCCAAGGAAAGAAAAGTGTTAAGGATCCATCGTTACAATAGTGAAGCTTAGAAAATAAACAAATTCTCTTGATATAGCTAGGTGGGAAGATGAATAGTGAAGCACAGAAAACATGCCCCGCTGTTTGCAACAGTGAGAAGCAGGAGGGTTTTGCTCGCAGGTTTGTTAAGTATGAGCCGACTGCGTGGAGTCCTGACACTTTCATCACTCACACAGCCCCTATTCAGGTATACCACCATACATTAATCTCCATATTTTCCCATGAAAATCAACTCCTAAGTTCTAGTTTGCTGTTGGGTGCCTTGGATATACTGGTTGTTTCATAATATACAGAGAGTAGTTCTACTTCGCTGAAAAGAAAAAATATTTAACTGCTTTAAAATTTCTTTATTATCAATAACTGTTGTAAATTTCAAATGTAATCAAAAGAGTGCTTAAATTGTATTTAAAATATCCAAGATTGATGGCAAACAATATATACGAAAGCGGAGTAGGTCTGATGGCCAAAATACCTACTTTTGGGTCTAATGTGCTCCTGAACCGTCTTATCTGCTTTAAGATCCATGCGCACAAAAATTCCTTCTTTTTCAAGACGGTCATGGAGCCCATCAAGCCTAAAGTAGGTCCGATCGGCATCAGACATACTCCATAATCTATATATAGTTGGTCAACAATGAAAGACAGTTTTAGATTTTCCACGCTAGCTTTATTTCCTGTTTACAATTGGAACAGTACTAAATTACCCAAGGCAAATTTCTTGAACATTTTTCACAAAGCTCTTATTTGTACAAGACGAGTGTAATTAATACATCACATTTGGTTTTGCAGAAGTCCAAAGAGTGGATCGAAGCAAGGATAAGGGAGCTAAAAGACGAAGTTAGAGCAATGCTTGGGTCCACCATTGACAGTGTGGAGATGGTGAACTTAATTGATACAATTGAACACCTTGGCATAGGTTACCACTTTAAGAGCAACATTTATGATGCATTAAGTCATCTTCATGATGCTAAACTAGTTAATTGTGATCTTCATCATGTTGCAACTCGCTTCCGACTACTCAGGCAACACGGGTTTAATGCGTCTTCAGGTAATATACAATTAATTTCATTGAAAGTCATCTTTCGTATCAACTATTGTTTCATATCAACCTTTTAAGAAAACAACTTATCTTAAATAGATGAACTCCTAAATCTATTTTCTTAAAATCATGTTTTAGTTTTTAAATCATTTATAGTTTCCCCTTGTTTAATGATTTTTTTTGTTTATGAAGTTGTATCTGGAGACATAGTTAGGAGTGGGAGGGAATTGTCACATATTGGACTCATGTGGCTCCGCCTCTATCTCCAGACATTTAATTAATCGCTTAAGCTGACTATTTACTGTGTTTAAACATTTACAGATGTATTTCTCAATTTCAAAAATGATCAAGGAAACTTTGATGAGAATATAAGCAAGGACCCGAAAGGATTGCTAAGCCTGTATAACGCAGGGTATCTTGCAATTCCTGGTGAGGAAATACTTGCTGATGCAATTTGTTTTGCTAGGGGCCATCTCTCATTAATGCTTGATAATTTGATATCCCCACTAAAGAAACAAGTATTGCGCGCACTCAAGACGCCATTGCATAAGATGTTGATGAGAGTGGAGGCAAGGTTTTATATTGAAGAATATGAAGAGGAGGAAAACCGAAATGAAAGATTACTTGAGCTTGCAAAATTAGACTTTAATAAATGGCAAACTCTTCAATTACAAGAGATGAAGACTCTTTCTCTGTGAGTTCAATATTATATTTATAATCCTTTAAAAACTATTCAATATGGAGTAAACTAGAATTTGTATTTTCACTGTCGATATAATTGTTTCGGGGATAGCTGTCTCCGTATACTTTCCAACGGTATTTGCATTTCTTTAGCCACAGTTTTAAACTAGATTAATACATTTATGCTGCAAATTATTTTAGATCAAATTTAACCAATCAAATCTACCAATACGTGCATGCATTTCTGCTTGATTTACTTAGCCAACAACACAATAGCACATCCTTTTATTTTCCGTTGTATAGGATGCTAGCTTTCTCTTAGTTGAAGTCGTTGCAGTGTTTAATAAAAGGTTAAAAAAAATAATATATCATTTCAATTAACACCAATCAAAAATAGAAAGTTAACCCCTACCATCCCTCTGGATATTTTGATGGATTAGGCCGGACCGCCGGAGCAAAATGGTGTCAAGTTATTAGTTCGGAAATTATTGTGTTAAGATCTGTCTTTAATAGTGATAATATGTAATGTAGAGACAATTTTCGTGAACAAAGCACTTACAAAAATTATTATTTGTGAATAAAACATCTCCGTATTGAAAATCTTTATAAATCTATGAACCAAACAGGAAAAGTTTCTATATATACTGTACATACTAATATCTTAAGTATTGGGAGTCTTTATCTTTTTATCTCTACTGTCGAAAGTTATATCTTAAGACCTCTAGAGGCAAGTCTTAATAGAGTACTCTATCTGAAAACACAATTGTTCATGTGCATCTAGTATCAATACAAAAGAATGTAATAGATAATACGACTCTCCCGGGATTTAGCACACAAGGAAAAGAAGCTGATTAAGCAAAACAGTTGACAACATTATGTGTTTGTATATACAACGGCAAAACAAATTAAAAAGAATATTGAACTGTTGTACAAAAACGATAAAGTCAATCCATATCGCAATTAGAAGCAGATCAGTGGTGTGTATTAAAAATCCTTCTGATCCCTTATTCAAAAAAAATATTGAACTCATACATGAATTGTCTTAATACATACAATTACACATATTCATATAAAAGCTAAGGTGCTTTACACCCTTCCATGTTGTTGTCAAGATCCAAATGGCCGATCCGAACCACTAAACATGATATCCATCTTGAAATGTGTTTGATGACAAAATTTTATATTTTTTGAAAGTTTTTTACTATTTTATGAGAATTTTTTAAAAATGTTATTTTTTATTGGTCAAATTTGTTTTTTAAAAGCAGTGATTTTCAAAATTTCTAAAATAGAAGTAAAAAATTCTCAAAATTATATATATATATATATATATATATATAGAGAGAGAGAGAGAGAGAGAGAGAGAGAGACAGGCTAATACGCTTTCGGCAGCACTTCGGCCGAAGTGCTGCCACCCGTTTTTCGATTTTTCAAAATCCAAATGGTCGATCCGAACCGTTCATCTTGTTCTCCATATTAATATCTGCTTGGGGACCAAATTTTACATTTTTTAGAATTTTTTTGCTATTTATTAAGTCACTTTGAAAATCGCTGATCCAACGGTGAACCCCTGATTTTACTGTTTTGGCAAGCCACCGTTGGATCAGCGATTTTCAAAGTGGCTTAATAAATAGCAAAAAAATTCCAAAAAATGTAAAATTTGGTCTCCAAGCAGATATTAATATGGAGAATAAGATGAACGGTTCGGATCGACCATTTGGATTTTGAAAAATCGAAAAACGGGTGGCAGCACTTCAGCCGAAGTGCTGCCGAAAGCGTATTAGCCTGTCTCTCTCTCTCTATATATATATATGTACATATATATGTATCGATACATATACACACACATACTACTTTCTCAGTTAAATATAGAGCGTTTCATTTCATTATTACTAAACAGTATCCCGAAAAGTTTCAATACCTATTTGTGAACATAGATTATTAATATAGTTTTGGTTATACACATGTTGCAGATGGTGGAAGAACCTAAATATTGGCGAGAATCTAAAATATGCACGGGAGCGTTTATTAGAGGCCTATATGGTTTGGAGTTCGGGACAATATTTTGAGGCCGATCAGTATAGCCGTGCACGGAAAATGATTGCCAAGTTTTATGCATTGCTAGCACCTATGGATGACACTTTTGATGTGTACGGCACATACGAAGAATGCAAGCTTCTAAATGATGCAATACAGAGGCAAGTTGTATATATATTTTACCTGTCATATGTTTTATTCTTTAGTTAAAATTAATGAACTGTAATCTGAATACTATATATATTGCAAAATTTTATTGTAAAACGATCTTTCAGACCTAAACCAAAGTTAGAACTTGAAAAGGTCACATTTAAATCTGGATGATGAAGATGTGAATCACGTCTACAATTGATAAATTAAGATAATTTCATCCGTATGAAAAGTTGTTGTTATTGGAACTAATTATCAACTAATGGTCTAAGAGGTGTCATCATAAGTTTTTTTTTTTGGAGATGCTTTATAATTAACTTTCGGAATTATTATTTAACAGAGAATTATCTTATGTCTGTACTGGGATCAATTACTTGCAGGTGGGATGAAAAGGCACTGGATTTACTACCGATGTACTTGAGGAACTTATGTCACCAATACATTAAGACAATTAATAGTTTTGAGGATGAATTAGAGTCTAGTGAGAAGTACCGTATGCCGTACTTTATCAAGTCGGTATGATACCCTGTTTTTCTCATTATGGCGAACTCTGCATATTTATATTATTTATTTATATAGATTATTAATAATTATAAGTAACATATCAAGTTTAAGATTTTTAAGTGCAGAATCCAGAGGTGTTAATTTGTTTAAACTGCATACCTCCTCATTGATATATATATATATAGTTATATGAGATGGGCTACGGTGAGTTGTGAAGTAAAACAACTATTTTGCTTCACTCTCATAGTTTGCAATTTAAAGTTCACAATGTGGATTTAAACCGTTCATCTTGTTCTCCATATTGAAATGTGTTTGGAGACCAAATTTTACATTTTTTGAAATTTACTTACTATTTATTAAGCAATTTTGAAAGTCGTTGATCTGATGGTCCAGAAAATTTTACTGTTTTTTACTGTTCACAGCAAAGCAGCAATTTTCAAAAATGCTTAATAAATAGTAAAAAATTTCCAAAAAATGTAAAATTTGGTCTCCAAGCACATTTCAATATGGATTAAACATCTAACGTTCAGATCGGTCGTTTGAACTTTCAAAATAAAAATACGGTGTGAAGTAGAAACGCATTTTACTTCGCAACTCACCGTAGCCCATCTCTCTCTCTCTCTCTCTCTCTCTCTCTCTATATATATATATATATATATATATATATGTACTTTCCGCTTGATAATATAATTTTCATCCTGAATTTTCGAATATATATCTTATTTTCTGGAATTTAAAGTTGTAATGCATTTTACATTTATATAATTAAATAGGCTCAGACAATTATTGACGGTTACATGCAAGAAGTGGAGTGGCGTGTAGGTGGGCATGTACTATCCTTCCATGAGCGCGAGAAACCAGCATTAGATGGACATGTTGGCTCCGTCGTGGCTGGTTTACCTTTTATAGGAACTCCAGGGGAAGTCATCACCAAAGAGGCTTTTCAGTGGCTCTATACTTTCCCAGATGTCACCGTGGATTGCATGAGAATTGCTAGATACATTGATGATCTAATAGGTCATGAGGTACCAAAATGAGCTATTTATATTAAAGATGATTTAGTAATTGATTTGGTGTGCTATAAATTGAAAAGTCATTTGGTATACAATAAGCAGCTGGGGAAGGGTAGGAAATAGATTTTCATTTTGTTTTTGCTTATATATTGCTTTTAATATTTCAGACTCAATTGTTCTAGTAGAATTAAACATAAATATATATAGTCTCGTGGGAACCAACTGATCATCTACCTCAGATCAAATATTTAATAATCCAGAAAAGGGATTCATGATTTATGGTAAGAACAGAAATCAACCTATTACCAAAGTGCAACTTCAATTCGAACTGGAAAATTGAATGCATTGATTAAAAAAACTAAAGTTTTTACTAAGTAATAGTTGTAGTTTCACAATTTGTTTTCATTTTGATGCTTGCAGCGTGAGATTAAGTCTGGGCAAGGGCCGACAACATTTGAGTGCTACAAAATCGAACATAATTTAACACATGAAGAAACAACTGCGAAGTTCCAGTTGTTTATTGATGATGCATGGAAGAGACTAAACCAGGCATGCCTTCACCCAGCTGATGTTCCCATGACAGTACTTGAGGTACTTGTTAATCAGGGCAGACAAATGGAGACCTTTTATGTGTACTTCAATGATGCATTCAACAAAACCAGCAATATGAAAAAAATAAGTTCTCTGCTTCTGCTGGAACCCTTCGCTCTTTAAATAAGTCAACTGCATGCTATTACCTGTCTGGATGGGTCTCATGCAGAGAATGAAATAAATAGGTTATTTGCTAGTAGTTGTTAAAGAATAAACTCAAACACAGTCAGATTTTGAGGCAATATCTGTTGTTTAAAAATCTGTTTTACGTTTGTTCTTTCTACGAATTTTATGGGTTTACTTTAATGGTAAGTGTCTATTAATAGAGTTGTATTTTGTTATGGATGTAAGAGAAGAAAGTATGTTTAAGAATTACTAGAAAGAAATTGTGTTCTTATTTCTCTTCCTTAAAAAGAATTTTGTTTTTATGAGTAGCTACGTCTTATATGTACTCTATACTTGTAGATGTTAACTTTAACCGATAACAAAAAGAATAATTAATAATTAATGAATAATTATTAAATATTTATTTAATTATTTGATAATTTGTATAATTGTGGGGTAGGGAAGGCCTCATGGATGTAAGACGAGAGTTTTGAACGTTTATGCTTCTTTTGGGTTCACTCTTGATGGCCTACTATTCATGATTAGTTGTCAAGAGAGTTTATTGATTGTTGAGACGTTTGACTTCTGATAGACGCAAGTCCTATCATTAATTATATCAATAGACTTTTCAAGTTTTATTGAACACCTCATTACAGGATTTGGGCCTATTGTCAACGGAATTGAATAGTAAATATGGTTCTAAAACTCGGAATCGGAATCGGATACTTGTCTGTAGAATTGAAATCAGATGAATCAGCCGAAATCAGAAGAATCGTATCGGAAACTCGTTACAGGATTTTTGGCAGAAACTTGTTTTGTAGCTTATATAGAAAAAAAATTAGTAAAAAAAAGTTTTGTCAAGAAATTATGTTAAGACAAAATATTATAATAATATAATCCATTAATATGATATAATACATGGATTACAACCAAAACATTTTTTTATTGTCAAATGCTATGGCAACCAGACTAGATTATCTCGACATCCTATGTATTAAAATATAACCAGGGATATTGTTGTATTGAGCTAAATAATAAAGTTGTTAATGTGATAGCAATCAAATTTGTATTGTAATTACTTAAAATAATATATATATATATATATATATATATTTAATTTTAAAATAAAATAAAGAAAATAAAAATACTAACTAATATGTACAAGAGAAATATAAAATTTTTAGTTTCTACTTTTATATTTTTAGAACAATCAAACTTCTATCCTAATAATCCTATATGGACATACTCTCATCGTTTAGTCAAAAAAATAAAATAAAAATACACACACAACACTTTGAGTGTCATCAGCTGTACAGTTCTCAAAATATACCAATAGTAGACTACCGCAACAGTTGGAATCTACTTGACTACATAAAATAATAGTTTATATGAACATGGTCTACAATGAACCAATTTATGTTCTCAAAATAAAACCATACAGTTCACGTACACCCAGTCTATTTAACATTTTATAATACTTTGAACCTTCTTCTCTTTTCCGCAGCCACATCTATTTTCTCCAAATTTCTTCGACGGCAATGAAAAAATCATGGTTCTCAAACTCGGAATCGGAATCGGATTTTTGATCGTGAAATCAGAATTGGATGAATCGGCCAAAATCGGAAAAATCGGATCGGTAACTCGGGTTTTCTTGGCAGAAGCCTTTTTTTGTAGTCAAAAAATAGAAAAAAAATTATATAAAAAATTTATAAAAAAACTATGTTAATTAAAACAATATTACACTCAAATAATGCACTACTTATATAATGTACTACAAACATTACAAATATAACACACTTTTATAACTGAAGCTATGCCGAGCTGACTGAATCATCTCATCGTCCTCTGTATTAAAATAAGAATGTAGAAACATACATTTACATGGAACTTTTACAATGCA
The DNA here is from genome assembly GCA_033356055.1 of Carex pumila. Taxonomy (NCBI): domain Eukaryota; kingdom Viridiplantae; phylum Streptophyta; class Magnoliopsida; order Poales; family Cyperaceae; genus Carex; species Carex pumila. Next base: position 92,382 of record JARJHM010000841.1, read on the forward strand.
TCAAATTTAATAATTTTATTTAGTTAGTACATTGTCAATTTGACAAGACTATTTAATTTTATTCAATATATTGTATTTACTATAGTGGATTAAAGTCGGGTAGGGCACGGGCAGGCCGGGTATACCCAGGCAGGGGAAAGGGTATTGGTTGGGCACGGGTATCACGAGTAGACGGGTATCTCGGGTATTTTTTTGAAAAACCGTGCCCTACCCGTCCTATACCTGTGCCCTTTGTACCCTTTAGGGGCAGGGCGGTCCGGTCCGGAATTTTTTTTTTTTTTTTTTTTTTTTTTTTTTTTTTTTTTTCTTTTTTCTTTTTTCTTTTTTTTTTCTTTTTTCTTTTTTTTTTCTTTTTTTTTTTCTTTTTTTTCTGTTTTTTTTTCTTTTTTTTTTTCTTTTCTCTTTTTTTTGAATCGGGTGGGGGAAAACAAAAATTTTGGGTTTTAATTTGACTTAAAGTGGGTCAGGTATAAGGGTACGGGTACAGGTAAGGGTAGACGGGTATCCGGGTAGGGTAAAGTTGGGTACGAGTAAGGTTGGGTACGGATATGGGCGGTCCGAGTAGAGTCGGGTATTTGCCAAAAAAACAGGGTCTGGTCCAATTTTTGCCCCTACCTGCATACCTGTTTACCCGACCCATATCCGAGCTCGGGCACGAGTACCCCCGGACAGCAGGCACAAGCGGACAGAGTAGGGTATACCCGACTCAGATATAATTAATACTCTAATTTACTGTTATATTCCATTTGACAAGACTATTTAGTCAATTTGACAAGACTATTTAGTTAGTAATAGTTAATTTTATTCAATTTGACAAGACTATTTAATTTATAAATATCGATTTATTATAAATTCTAGAAGTATGGTTAAATAAACTTGATATTTAATTTATATACGTATATATATTCTAATTGATTCGAATTTATTAAACAAACTTGATATTTAAAGGGGACTTAATGTTAATAAATAAACTTTATTTTTATACTATTCCCCTTGCTTCCCGTTGGAATGAATTCACACCATATACAACCATGTATGAATATTTGTTTCTTTTGGAAAATCTTAACCGTTCATTGTTCAACCAGCACAAATCTCAAGGCTTGTTTCAAATTAAAGAATTGAAATTAATCAAATCTAATTTTCAGTTTGGGTCCGCCCAAATGCCTTAACCAGATCAATTATTTTAACCATTGGATTACATATCTCACGAATTCTGAAGCAATATCATTCTTTGATCTTTAAAAACATTTGAAATTGGAAAGTTAACTCCATTTAATAAAAATTACGGGTCCACAGACCCTCTCCCTCTCTTCGTTCTTCTTCTCTGTTTCGCGCAAAGAGGCAAAGCCTCTCTCTCCCTCCCAATTTCCTGCACCGTCTACGAGAATCGGACAAAACTCGCACAGGTTCTTGAGAATCGGACAAAACTCGGTGTAACTAAGTCGGAAAATCAGAAAATCAACCGATTCCGTCAGTGTTCATCTGATTTTTTCTGAGAAACTCACATTGACCTAAGAATCGGGTAAAACTCAGCCTGGTCTCGTCGGATTCCGAGTTGAATCAGCTGAGTCGACTCAAAATCGGTCGATTTTTTGAACCATGGAAAAAATACAAATTGGTTCGATTTAATCATCAAAATAGTTTAATTTTGCTCTTAACGCAAGAGAAATAGAGGAAATTTGGCCGATTGTTTCGATTGACATTCAATTTTATCGGTTTCTGCATGTAAGAGCATCTACATCCGTGAAACTCTTGAAGTTTCTAAATAACTGTTAACTAATTTTTAGAAATCTTGTTTCTGAAAGTTTCTAAACTCCCACATCCTTAAAACTAAAATTAGAGTTTCTTAATTGCCACATCAGCAAATAAATTACAAGAGAGAATAATTTCAGTGAAGTATTTGGCCACGTCAGAGTTTATAAACAGTTTTTTTATTAAGAAATTTTAGAGCAAAGTTACTAAATAAGAAACTCATCTGTATTCCTGAAACTTGTTTAAAAACTACCACATCAGATTAAAAACTCTAAGAATTTCAGAGATGTAGATGCTCTAACTAAAAAAAACCCGAGTCATCCTGGAATCAGCTGATTTTCTAAACCATGACCTGCAGTCCAACCAAATTGATGACCTGATTTAGGAAGCGTGGGCTGGAGTGGAACTATTTGAAAATTAATAGAGAGAAGAATAAGAAAATGATGAATTTGATTTCGTCTATTGCAAAGGGAGCTGTACAGCATTCTTATAGTACAAGGTTCTGTATCTACTAAATAAGCTAAGAAATAAAAATAACAAAAAGAAATCTCCTAAAGCAGAAAGCCACTAATAACCTGATTGTGCATATCTTGCATATCTCTACATATCTTACAATATCGTGCAGCCATTATATTACTAATTCTAACACTCCCCCTCAAGTTGGAGTGTGTAAGTTTACTACACCCAACTTGCCTTGAAGAAACATAAATTGACCACGACCAAGTGGTTTAGTAAAAATGTCAGCCCTCTGTTCATTTGTGCGAACAAACACGGTCTGAATTTCGTCAGCTTGAACCTTTTCACGAACCACATGACAATCAATTTCGATATGTTTGGTACGCTCATGGAACACAGGATTAGCAGCAATATGTAATGCGGCCCGATTATCACAATGCAAATTCATCGGCTGAAAATGATGCACACCTAATTCTGCAAGAAGTGACTTTAGCCATACTAACTCGCAAGTCGCCACTGCCATTGCTCGATATTTGGCTTCAGCCGAGGACCTTGAAACCATGTTTTGTTTTTTAGTGCACCATGATATTGGGCTATTTTCAAGAAAAGTGCAATAGCCAGTGATAGAACGTCGAGTTGTCGGGCAAGAAGCCCAATATGAATCACAAAACACACTCAATTGAAGATTATTTTCTGAAGGCATGATAATTCCTTTACCTGGGCAAGACTTCAGATATCGGAGAACACGAGTGGCAGCATCCATATGAGGCTGTCGAGGGCTATGGATGAATTGACTAAGCATGTTCACTGCATATGTTATCAGGTCATGTTATGGTCAAGTAAATAAGTCGCCCAATTAAACGTCGGTACGTACTAGGATCCTCTAGCAGCTGACCGGTTTCAGGATACAATTTCAGGTTCTGTTCCATGGGAAAGTCAACTGGCTTGGCTCCAAGAAGACCAGTCTCCTTCAAGATGTCGAGAGCATATTTCCTTTGAGATAAAAATATACCCTTTCTTGAGCGTGCCACTTCAATGCCAAGAAAGTATTTCAAAACACCAAGATCCTTAATGTGAAACTGGGAACGGATAAAAGATTTGACTGATTCGATTTGAACTTCATTGTCCCCTGTTATTATCATATCATCAACATAAATAATTAAAAAAGTTGTGTGAACACCTGATTTCAACACAAACAAGGAATGGTCAGCAGAGGATTGCTTAAAACCAAAACTTTGCAGTGCATTAGAAAACTTTGAGAACCAATTACGTGAAGCTTGCTTCAGCCCGTAAAGTGACTTGTTTAGCTTGCAAACAAGATGCTGCCCATTCTCCCCCTCACGAGGAAAACCGGGTGGTAGATGCATGTAAACTTCTTCTGTTAAGTCACCATGGAGGAATGCATTATTAACATCTAATTGATATAGAGGCCAATTCTTTGAAGCTGCAACAGCAATCAAACATCGTACTGAAACCAACTTTGCCACAGGTGCAAATGTCTCCTGATAATCTATCCCTTCCTTTTGCGTGTATCCTTTTGGCACTAGCCGTGCTTTATACCGTTCAATGCTACCATCAGCACGATGCTTGATTTTGTATACCCATCTACATCCAATGGCATGCTTCTCGGGTGGTAACGTGGTCACTGTCCATGTGTCATTTCTCTCTAGTGCATTGATTTCAGTGGTCATTGCCTCACGCCAATGAGAACTCTCCATGGCAGTAGAGAAGGATTGAGGCTCATCATGTGAAGAGATAGAATTGAGAAAAGCTTTATGCTGTCCCGAGAATTTGTTGTATGAGACAAAATGTGCTAATGGGTACTTGGCACCTGTCGAAGAAGGATGGTGAGTTGGGTGACTCAGAGATGGAGACACTTGTGAGCAATGAAAATCAGTAAGGTAAGGAGGAGCATTTCTTTGTCGGTTGGAACGTCTTGGCTGTGGAATGGTGTTTGGTGGAAAGTTGTCATTGGTAATAACATGCTGTTCATTTAGTTCATTGGATGGATTTGAGCTAGATGCATTTATGGGTACATGGTCATTTACTTGGTTTTCTTGTGGCTCATCATGTATGGTAATTGGCATAACAGATCCATTATTTTGGGTTACTTCAAGAAAAGGAAAAATTGATTCATGAAAAATGATATCTCTGCTAACGAAAAATTTATGTTCATTTAAATCAAAAACACGATAACCCTTTTTTCCTTGTTGGTAACCAACAAAAATGCATTTCTTTGCACGTGGCTCAAATTTGTCACTATTAACTGTGTGGACATAACAAAGACACCCAAAAACTCTAAGATGTAGAAAAGAAGGTTTTTTTTTAAAAAGTGCTTCATACGGTGATTTTCCATCAAGTACATGTGTAGGAAGACGATTTATGAGATATGTGGCAGTCAAAATACATTCACCCCAAAAAGTTTTCGGTAGGTTTGCTTGAAAGCGCAAAGAATGAGCTACTTCAAGCAAGTGCCTATGCTTTCTTTCAGCAATTCCATTTTGCTGTGGGGTATTAACACAAGTAGTTTGGAGAAGAATGCCATTAGAATTAAAAAACTCTTGCATATGATTTGAAAGAAGTTCAGGAGCATTATTACATCTAATAACTTTGACTGGCAAGGAAAATTGTGTCTTGGTCATTGCACAAAAAATCTTTAAAAAATGAGCTGTTTGAGATTTGAATTTCATTAAATAAACCCATGTGCATCTAGTGCAATCATCCACTATAGTTAAAAAAATAACGTGCTCCACTGTGTGATGGTGTGGAATAACCTCCCCAAATATCACAGTGTATTAATTCGAAAGGAACTTCACTTTTATTTTTACTAAGAGAGAAAGGTTTTCTGACAAGCTTAGCTAATGGACAAACAGAACAACAAAGAACATTGTTATTTAAAAAAGAAATAGAAACATCTTGAAGTAACCCTTTCAAGCGTTGTTCAGGAGGATGACCGAGACGTTGATGCCAAAGGTTTAGGGATACAGGTTGTTGACAAGTAGATTGGTTGCATTTTGACATCCCAAGCTCTTTAAAGTAGTACAATCCATCTTTTTCCTCACCCATCCCAATCATCTTCTTCGTGCACAGGTCCTGAAATACACAAAAGTTTGGAAAGAAGATGACAGCACAATTATTTGCTTTGGTTAGTTTGCTTACTGACAACAAGTTTTTCTCAAAAGCTGGGACACAAAGAACATTTGATAGCTCAAGTGAGAAACTTTAACAGTGGATCCATTTGGCAAGTTTACAGTATGATTTGTTGGTTGTTTGGAGAGTAAATTTGAGGGTACAAATGTCATGTGATCAGATGCACCGCTATCTACTATCCAAGTAGAAGTTGGTGAGAAAACATTGCCAGATGTGGTTATACCTGCAAAATTTGTTGTGGCTTGGACATTGTCAATGTTCAGCAATGACATCAATTGGCTATATTGCTCAGGTGTGAGGTGAGGAACAACTGAATTGTTCATAGCTGTGGCTGCACTTCCTTTTAGTGATGAGCTGTTGCTCACAAATTTCTCCATAACTTTCTCTTTTGAATTTTCGTTATCAGGATAACCATGAAGCTTGCAGCAATTATCTTTGATGTGCCCTGGAATGCCACAATAATCACAACGTGGCCTCTCTTGGCCACGACTACGACCTCGGCTACAGCCCCGGCCACGACCACGGCTATCATTGGTCTGCTGCCGAGAAGATGCAACCATGGCAGCCACTTCAAGAGGTTGAGATACTGATGACATGCGAACACTGCGTTGTTTTTCTTCTTGTATCACAAGTGAGTAAACCTTGTTGACACTTGGTAATGGGTTCATGGTTAGAATCTGACTTCTAATTGTGGAATATGAGTCATTCAACCCCATAAGAAACTGAAAAACTGTCTCTCGCTGCTGGTAATCAAGGTAATCCTTTGAAATCCCACAACCACAAACAGGAAGAGATACGAGAGACCCAAGCTCATCCCAATGACCCTTCAAAATAGTATAGTATTTGGAAATAGAAAGGTCGTTTTGGATATGATTCGAAATGGCCCGTTTAATATGATAGATCTGAATAGAATTGCTTGGTGCATACCTTTCTTTTAGATCTTCCCAAACCTCCTTTGCTGTATCCAAGTAAATCACACTACTAGTAAGTTCCTTCGAGACTGAATTCCTGATCCAAGATAGTACCATTGTATTGCAACGCACCCATGCCGTATAATCTTGCACCGACTTGTTCGGTTTGACAACGGTTCCATCAATGAACCCTAGCTTGTTTTTGGATGATAAGGCAATTATCATGGCTCGACTCCATGCAGGATAATTGTCCTCTGTGAGTAGTTGTGAGACCAATATGGTCCCTGGATTGTCAGAGTGGTGGAGAAAGAAAGGTGAAGAGGGATCACACCCATCAGCCATGGTGATAGGTGGCTCTTTCTTGTTTACCGTTTCAGTTGACATCAGAAATTTTTAATTATGCTCTGATACCATGAAAATTAATAGAGAGAAGAATAAGAAAATGATGAATTTGATTTCGTCTATTGCAAAGGGAGTTGTACAGCATTCTTATAGTACAAGGTTCTGTATCTACTAAATAAGCTAAGAAATAAAAATAACAAAAAAAAATCTCCTAAAGCAGAAAGCCACTAATAACCTGATTGTGCATATCTTGCATATCTCTACATATCTTACAATATCGTGCAGCCATTATATTACTAATTCTAACACTATTTATAGAACACGCAAATAATTTTCTGAAACCAGACTAAACTTGTACTTTGTGGGCCAATATCTAATCTGTCAACTAAACAAAGTTCATACAATCATACAATATGCAATGCCTGAGAGTTCTACAATGAATAGGTCCAACAACTGGACGCCATTAATTAGGTAACACCAAGGTTCTGAAACTCGGAATCGGAATCGGAATCGGATTTTTGACCGCCGAGTTAGAATCGGATGAATCGGCCGGAATCGAAAGAATCGGATCGGTAACTCGGGTTTTTTTGGCAGAACCCTTGTTTTGTAGCCAAAAAATAAGAAAAAATTGATAAAAATAATTTGTAAAAAAATTATGTTAATTAAGATAATATTACACTCACATAATTTACTAATTATATAATGTATTACAAACATTACAAATACAACACACTTAAGAAAGAAAATTCGTTACCATCGTGAAACTTAAGAAAGAAAATGAACCAAATTAATTCAATTTGTGAAAATAAATAAATATATTGAGTTCTAATTAGGAGAATAAAAATACGAATCTCTCGTACTAATAAAAGTAAAAATTATAAAAGTTACAAATCTCGTTCATAATGGAATTATATAGCCAAATTAGATATTTATATGCATATATGAATATTATAATGAAAATTTTATTTTCAAACCAATTTAGTTGGAAACCCCATTTTAATTCTGAATTTATCTTAACCCTTGGATATTTATATGCTTGATTTTGAATTAGATGAGTTCATATTGAAATTCTGAATTTTTTTGAACCTTTGGATTAAATCAAGCACAAATCCTAAAGCAATCTCACCCTTTGATCTTTGAATGGAATTGAAAATGGGGAATAAGCTCCATTGAGTTAAAATTTCGGGTCCATGACCCTTTCTCTTTTCCTTTCTCTGCCGACGGGCCCCCACAGACCCCCTTTCTTCCTTTTCCCTTCTCCTTCTCCCTTTCATGCAAGAGTGGTCTCTCTCTCTCCTTCTCTGCCACTGAGCATGGGACCCACTCCGCCTTCCCTCTCTCTCTTTTCCTTCCTGCCAGGAGAAAGAAACGACGGGATTTGATTTCCCCGCTCTCGCCTCTATGCCGTACGAGCCCGTCTCGTTGGTTGTTGGCAGAATCTGCCGATTCTACACTGTTCAACCCGTTTTTTCCTCCAAAATCCGATTCTTCTCTTCTCCTCAGCACAACTCAGCCTATGATAATCAGACAAAACTCGCACAGGTTAGTGAGAATCGGGCAAAATCGGGTAAAACTCGGCTGACTCGGCTGACACGGCCGAAAAAATCGGAAAACTCGGCTGACTCGGCACTGTTTATCCGAGTTTTTCCGAAAAACTCGCACGGGCACGAGAATCGGATAAAACTCGGCTCGGACACCGCCGATTCCGAGTCGACTCGGCCGAGTCAACTCGGAATCGGCCGATTTTCGGAACCATGGGTAACACCGTTACAGAAATTATAGCCACAGGTGCAAGATATGAATAGGTCAGAAGCAAACAATATAACTTTACTCCGAGAAAAGGATGCAATAGTACATCAAGTCCAGCGCAACCGAATCATATCCACTTATACAGAGTCAAATTATTTGCTAGGAAAATAATATGAACATCGTAACTAAGGAAAGAACTATGACCGTAGTTTACAAAGGGTCGACGGAGATTATTGGGCTTTGAATTTCCGCTTTTTGACATGAACCACAATGTGTTTGCTTACTGATATTGCAGCTGTCCCCGTTACTTCGAATCTAGCATAGGTACTACTCAACCAGTCACCTCTGAGAAAAATTGCGATGACTTACTTTCTCACGAACTGTTTGGAGATTTCATTAGCCTGCATGCTGCAAGGGATGAATGCAGGTCTTGCTTGAATGTAGATGCATTTGAGCCGATGAAGTTCGTACAGTCGGATCCTGACAGCTCAGATATGGAGGTGGATGATGAGCTGATCAAGCCAGTTAGGATCATATCAAACAAATTAAACACACTGAATTCATGATTTTCTTTGAATCTATATACTCTAATACTGAAAGTGCGGGAGATTAAATTTAATTAAACAAGCTGTGTGTCGCATCGCCATAATATTAATAATATTAATAAGACATTGAAATAACAAATAGAGACGACACGTAATTAAAGAGAGATTAATAGTCTGAATTGGGATTCACATCATCAGATGTTCACTGGCACCCTATAATATTGAAGACTCCGTACTAGCTTCTTCACTACTGTGTTCCATTCTTGTTCACTGGGGCCCTCATTGACACCGCACCCCGCATTCACCAGTGCTGTGACGCGCGTGAACCACGTGCCAAAATCAACTTTTGAGCGTCAGGCAAGATAAGCTTTAACCTCTGCACCATTTTCCATTTATTTGTAGAAACATGTATCTACTATATTTAATATATAGTTAAACTATGTCTGTGGTGATTTTAAGTGAATATCTAGTGTGTTCAGAAGTCTGCACTTGGAATCACGGGGATATAATTTAGTAGGCCATGAGTGTGTCTTTTCTAAGCTGCCACAGGAGATCAACAATTCGCTGAATTCGCGCGTGAACCACGTGCCAACATCAACTTTTGAGCGTCAAGCAAGATAAGCTTTAACCTCATCACCATTTTCCATTTATTTGTAGAAACATGTATCTAGTATATTTAATATATACTTAAACTATGTCCGTGGTGATTTTAAGTGAACATCTAGTGTGTTCAAAAGTCTGCACTTGGAATCACGGGGATATAATTTAGTAGGCCATGAGTGTGTGTCTTTTCTAAGCTGCCACAGGAGATCCACAATTCGCTGAATCTGCCGAGGCAAGCCTACACCATCTTCTTATTATATTAATTCTCTTTTGTTCAAAATAATATTATTTTCTAGGGGGAATTTCACGTATACCTCTCAAAAACTTCAAAATTACATATTTTATCCTTTAAAGTATGAAATTACGTATTTCCCTTCTAAACTTCAAAAATTCACAAAATTACTCATTTTATTGTATTTTATATTAGCACTTATTCTAAAATTTTAAAATACTAATTTTACTCTTTATTGAAAGCATATAAAACCCATCAAATTCAAATTTAAATCTAAAGGATTCCTCTAATGTTCGATTCACGTACATTGTATTAAGATCTGTAAGTACATTTCAATATAGAGATCACATCTAACGGTTCAGATCAACTTTTTAGATTTTGAAAACTAAAAAATGACTTATAAGCATATATCCTCGTATGCTTATGTAAGTAGAGTAGCCAACTTCTCTATATATATATATATATATAAAGGTTATCCTATTCTCGAGGCATAACAATCTCTCGAACTGAAGAAACCAAAAGAAAGTTCCTAAAAGAGAAAAGAAAAATAAAATAAAATAAACTCCCTTTCAACCAGTTCATGTAATCATGTAACTAATTTAACACACGTGTGAAATATAAGTTTTCAATTTCACGCCTCCACCTCCTTTTATAAAACAGAGGTGAATCGACTAGCATTGCCACTCCATTTCGTTTGCAAAATTGCACAAGCATAAACCACACATCATGTCGAGCCAGTCTAAACTAATTTGTCCTGCCACTTCTTTAACCTCCTCTCACTCCTCTGCATGCAAATTCCAACCCCACAAAATCTCCTCCTCCATTCACGTCCCTAGAAGAACATATAACCCTAAAATTGTATGCAAGTCCACTTCTGACGATAACCAAAAACCTAACTCCAACCGACGTGAGGCCTTAATTAACCTCAGTGGTTTATATGGCATCGCAATCAGCATGGGCATAAATTACAATGTATTGGATGATCCGGTGCAAACACCAGATATCTCCGATTGTCACTCCTCTCGAGACATGCTGTTCAGTGCAAACACTATCAATTGCTGCCCGCCGGTCCCGCCGAGCACAGATCCGATAAGAGACTTCAAACTACCACCCAAGTTAACTCCGCTTCGTATTCGGCCTGCAGCTCATAAGGTCGATACAGAATACATCGCCAAATATGCCAAAGCTATTGAGCTTATGAAAGCACTTCCTGATGATGATCCACGCAGCTTCAAACAACAGGCAAATGTGCATTGTGCATACTGTAATGGTGCTTACGACCAAGCCGGACATCCTGGTATTGAGTTACAGATCCACTTATCCTGGCTTTTCTTGCCATGGCATAGGTTTTACATCTACTTTCACGAGCTCATATTGGGGAAGCTGATTGGAGATGATACTTTTGCACTCCCATTCTGGAACTGGGACGCACCGGCTGGTATGCAGCTCCCGGCATTGTACACATACCCATCATCGTCACTATATGACAAAAAAGGGATGCGAGGCACCAACGACCGTTCCTAGTTGACCTAGATTATGATATGATAGATCCAACATTTTGCAAAGATCAACAGATTGACCATAACTTGAAGATCATGTATCGTCAGGTCTGTCATAGAATATTCTGGCATGTCTCCGTGCAATCTCATACATGAGATACATTCAAAAGAAAATAATTCTGAAGTATACATATTCAAAATTCTGTAGATTGAAGCCATATATGCTAATATAGTTGTTTATAAGATCTAATATATATGTATATATCGCATATCTTCTTTTGTTGGTTGAAAAGTACAGATGATATCCAATGGTAAAAAACCAGAACTTTTTATGGGATCAGCATATCGGGCTGGTGACCAATCAAGCCCTGGTGGCGGTGCACTGGAGAACATACCACATAACACCGTGCATGTATGGACAGGGGATCGAAACCAGCCCAATTTTGAAGACATGGGCACCTTCTACTCTGCAGCACGCGACCCGATTTTCTTTGCACACCATGGAAATATCGACCGGATGTGGTGTGTCTGGAAGACTCTTAGTGAGAACCACCAGGATTTCACTGAATCAAGCTGGCTCAATACGACCTTCCATTTCTATGATGAAAACAAGCAGCTGGTAGAAACCTGCTTATTTTGTATATACATTAATTCTAAATAGAAACCTCATTGAATAATTAACTTAACAAAGAAAAAAAAGTCAAAAACAATGAATTAAAGCTTTACTTGTCAACAGGTAAGAGTTAAAGTCAAGGATTGCTTAGACAACGATGCCATGAGATATACGTACCAAGATGTAGACATCCCATGGCGCAATTCCAGACCTACACCGAAAAAGGCAGTACAAAAGTTGCAGTCTAAGACCTATGCTTTTCCAGAACTCAGTTTTCCATTAACTATTTACCAGCCGATAACTACTACTATTTCACGGCCCAAGGTGTCACGAAGCAGTAAGGATAAGGCCGATGAAGAGGAAGTGCTTATTGTTGAAGGTATTACATCAAAATTAATTGTTTAATCCTTTGTGAATTTATGATTATCGATCGAGTCAGCTAATGTTATTGTTTTATGTTTTAAGAGGAAGCATCCGACATTTTTAAAAATACCCAAAAAAAAAAACAAATTATTAAGAGTAACCAGCTTTTGAGAAAAAAATTTAAAAATGCCTAAACCACATCAAAATTCGGCAGTCCAGAATTTTTATTCCAAACCACCTAATTTATCGGCAGTCTGAGAATTTTTTTTTATTTTCTTATTTTTTTTTGGAAATCAAATTTGCACATCTGGTTAACATAACAAAACACCTTCAAAACTTGTGAAAATTGACCGACATTCATTCTTGACATTGTAGAACAAGACTGTAAAGTTTCATACAAAATCTCTGAACAGGTCGTGAGATATCGGCTTTCAAAAATTACCCGAACTGCTGAATATTTTATTATGAGTCCAAATTTGCACATCTGGTTAACATAGTAAAACACCTTCAAAATTTTTGAAAATTGACTGACATGTAGTCTCAATATCGTAGAATAGGACTGTGAAGTTTCATACAAAATCTCTGAACAGGTCCTGAGATATCGGCTCTCAAAAATCTCATAATGAAATATTCAGCAGTTCGGGGAATTTTTGAGAGCCGATATCTCACGACCTGTTAGGAGATTTTGTATGAAACTTCACAGTTCTATTCTATGATGTTAAGACTATATGTCGGTCAATTTTCACAATTTTTTAACGTGTTTTGCTATGTTAACCAGATGCGCAAATTTGGGCTCATAATGAAATATTCAGCAGTTCGGATAATTTTTGAGAGCCGATATCTCATGACCTGTTCAGAGATTTTATATGAAACTTCACAGTTCTGTTCTACGATGCCAAAAATGAATGTCGGTCAATTTTCACAATTTTTGAAGGTGCTTTGCTATGTTAACCAGATGTGCAAATTTGGACTCATAATGAAATATTCAGCAGTTCGGGCAATTTTTGAAAGCCGATATCTCACGACCTGTTCGGAGATTTTGTATGAAACTTTCCAGTCCTGTTCTACGATGTCAAAACTGTATTTTGGTCAATTTTTACTATTTTTGAAGGTATTTTGCTATGTTAACCAGATGTGCAAATTTGATTTAAAAAAAAAAAAAAAAAATTTCTCGGACCGCCGATAAATTAGGTGGTTCGGAATAAAAATTCCGGACCTCCGAATTTTGAGGTGGTTTAGGCATTTTTATATTTTTTTCCAAAACTTGGTTATTCTTAATAATTTTTTTTTTTTTTGGATATTTTTAAAAATGTCGGAGGAAGCATAGTTGCATGTCGGACGAAGCATGGTTTCATAATAAAATCAGAAATCATACAAACTTAGCATTTGGAGTCAGAAATTGAATCTACTTAATTTGAAAATGTGAAAAGCATGCACTAAATTATGAATGATTTTCATGTTTCGAATCCTTCTAACTGCAGGGATTGAGCTGGAGCACGATAAATTCAATAAGTTTGACGTGTTAATAAACGCAACAGTTGATGATGATATTAAACCCAATGCAAGTGAATTCGCCGGAAGCTTTGTGAATGTGCCGCACACGTACACGCACAGCCATGGAAAGGAGAAGAGGAATGTCAAAAGCGTGCTCAAGCTTGCCATCACCGATTTACTCGAGGACATTGGGGCTGACGACGATGACACCATCTTTGTCACACTCGTGCCGCGTTCCAAGCACAAGTTCTCTATTGGAGGCATTAGAATTGCCTTTCTTAAGTGAACATGAATGAATTAGAAAAATGGGTGTGCATAACATGCATGTCTGGAAATAAAAATATTTTGCGTGTATTTCGTTGAGGTGAAAGATTTGGTACTTTGTCTGTAGTACTACTGCATAGGTCACTTTATTTTACTAATTTAGTCTAATAAAAAGAAGACAACAGAATGTTCAATCCTTGAATGGATTGGATATAGTACAAACTAGAACACTATATTTACATGCAGTTATGTGTCCTAACAACAAAAAATATTATATTGTAGTGGTCAGTAGTTTGGGTATTAAACAAGACTTCACAAGTTTGATTCACGCGGAGCAAAACAATTTTGGTGAATAATTTATGCGCGTTTCAGCCACATTTGACTGAATTTGGACTGTTTCGGCCGTAATTTGACTGGAATCAGATCATTTTGGTCGAAATTTGAATTTAATAGGGCCATTTCGGTCGAAATTGGATGAAAAAAATACATACTGTGTAACTCGGCTAGAAATTGAATCGAAAGAAATACATACTGTGCAAAAGAAATAGCCTCCGGAAGCAAAGAATAATTGGGCCTAATCATATCAAAAGTGTACACCAAGTAAATCACTGACTAATCATGTCAACAATGCTAATGTTTTTCTTTCAAAGAGATTAAAGAAGTTAATATTAAACAACCAATTATGTGTAATAAGAAAATGAAATAATAAATAGAACTGACGCGTAAAGAGATATATATGAATAGTCAAATAACACACACATGCACAGAGGTTTCACTTTCTATTTTTAAATTTGACGGTCCACCACTACAACAGAACCAACTATCAGAGACCGGTGAAACCGGTCTCTGATAGTCACGGAGCCGGTCGCTGATACTCAATCCGGTCTCTGATGGTCAAAAACGGTCACTGATACTCCGGTCGCTGAAACCATTGTCGCTAATGCTCGCCCGATGACGTAACCAGTCGCAGAATGATGTCATCCCGGTCGCTGATAACTTATCAGAGACCAATTTTTTTGGGTCGCTATTGGTTTTCGCTAACGTCATGTAAAGGTATGAGAGACCGGTTTTACCGGTCTCTGATACGTCTGTCAGCATTTTTTTTGTTTATTTTGTTATTTATATTTCTCCATGATATTTTGTAGGAAACATACAACATTACATCAAATATCAAACATACCAAATATCACTAACCAATGCAGGTACAAGTAGGTTGAGAAACTAATATTTTGTCATATTCTCGAGAGAAGTATCCTTGATTTCACAAAATACATCATAAAGGTCATACGGAAATACACATACATCTACCAATAGTTGATGGATCTCTTGTTTCTGAAGAAATCCTGACAATGGAGGCTCTTGCTTTTCTCTTCTCTAAAATGCAAAGAAAAATAGGTAAGACATGCAAACTGACTTGTGTGAATACAAACATCCATTGCTTGACATATAATATGTCCATTATTACTGCTCCATTTAATCTGTTTAAACATTATTACTGCTCCATTTAAACATCCACTTACTCTTTCTTTGCGATAAAAATTTCTCCTCCAATATATTAAAGTCTGGAAGTAATGAATTCCAATGTTTTCTAAGTGCTCCACACTGCAATTAAGAAGAGAAATAATGATATGGCAAAATTATGATATTGTAAAAAGAAATAATTATGAGTTAAAATTAATTCTACAACCAATGGTTTGCATGATATTTCTTGTTTTCCAGGATATGATTGATATTTGAATTTATCTGGGGAGACCTAAATTGCCCCTTCTTATGTTAGTCAGGTGGAGTTGAAGACAAATAATACCTTGTATCTTTCTCCACTGTGCTGCTTCTCTCATTGCTTTGAGCTCAACCTACATTATTACAAATAGGCAACATAAACCATAAATTATAAATTAATAATAACGGCCACCTGTATTATAGTATAGTAGACGGAAATCAAACATTCCTCAAATCTCTCTTGCTCCTCTTTAGCTTTCAGCTTATCATCTCTTGCTCCTCTCTACATCCCGTAAGGTCGTTGCATTAGAGTTGTACCTTATTTGGATCTTGCAAGTCTTTGAAAGCTTCGTTTAATAAAACAAACGCTTGCTGTGCATCAAGAATCCAAGGGCACAACTTCCTTAATTAATATAATAAGAAATCAGTTCAAACTTTTAATCAAGAAGGGCTTTTCTGCAATTGTGGCATCCCATATGGCGACTTTTAGCACAATTTTATATTACAAAAGGAAGAAAAAAGAAGAAGATGAAGATAAGGACCTCTTTAAAATGCTCAGCTTCATTAGCAGATTCAACCTCAGAAACCAAGGCTGGTGGAGGGCAGTAGTTCCTGCTTTAGTACTTTCTTCTGCTCCTCCTCTTCTTTTTCCAGGGCAGTACTAGGAGTACTTTCTTTTTCCATGGCAGTACTTTCTTCTACTCCTCTTCAAACATCTTGAAGTCCATTGATGTAAAACTAGATTCAATAGAGATTAATTTAAAGACCTGAAGCTCCTTTGTCATCAATTGTGGTTTTTTAACATACTGACACCAATTTCGAGGAGTCAAAATTTCAGCCATTATACAGTTTATGAAAAATGCAACAAACAAGCTAGTAAGACCATAATTATTGCAGTACCTTTCTAGTTTCTATTTACTAGACATATATCGTTATTTATCTACTCCAAAACATATCTCTAACATAAACCAATCTCAATTTGTATGTCGAAACAACTTGGTCACTCTTGATTTCTAAGATGAGAGTCTTTTCAGAAAATTTTACCCAATAAATCATGCTAATAGATTTTAGTAAATACCCAGTGACTGAGGCAACGGAAAATTATGCTCAAGATCATATATATTCTTTTACCCAGCCAAACAACCACAGAACAGCCACTCAAACATTGAAAACTCTACTAAATCAGACAAAAGTTTGCTCCTTTATTTGTCAACAATTGACCCATCAGTAGTGCGCGACTTACAATAATAATTCAAAGAAACCATGAAGATCTAACCATCGGGATTGTGCCTAACCATCTGAATTTAAATTACTATTACTAAAATTGTGCCTAACTATCGGGATTGAGGAGATTGAGGGAGAGAACGACTTTGTAAACATTCATTGAAACCTAAAATTGAAGGGAATATTAACCTGAAATTGAAGGGAATATTAGCCGGAGAGGATTAGGCAGAGGTGTGCTCAGCTCGCAGTTCACCGAGAGAGCAAGGCGGCGGAGCTGTGCTCTGATGAGACGGAGGAGGTGTCCTTGGTTCACGGTTCGCCGAGAGAGCAGTTCACGGAGGTGTGCTCGGTGCTGATCGACAGCAGTTCCCCGAGAGAGAGGGAGAAGAGCAGTTCGCCGAGAGAAGGGGCTGATCGGCGATCGGCTTCTATTTTGGTGGAGAGAAGGGGCTGTGCTCGAATTTTGGCAGAGAGAAAAGGGGGAAATGAAAATTTTGGCGGTGTATGCTCGCGCTTTTTTTTTTACCTAAACATTCAGCGACCGGTGTTAGCGCGGTAGCTGATACCGGTTGCTGAAACAATTGGTTACTTAATTTTGAATAAAATTTAATTTTTTTGGAAAAAAATTAAGTATCAGAGACCGGTGTTAACGCCGGTCGCTGATACTGACCGCTGATGCTTCTTTCTGCTGTAGTGCACATAAGGATAAGATCTATCATAAATTAATTATACTGAGATTGAAAGTGTCTTTTTTTTTTTTTTAATTGCTTGATAATGACTACCAAGTTTACAAAAAAATAAATATGTTTATTTCATCATATACAGCCTCTCAAATATAAACAACAACAAAAGAAATAAATCGAGCAAAAAAAATAAAAATCAGAAAGATGATTTCTCCCTCTACGACAGTGCATTCAAAAAGTGTGTTGGCATAACCGGTGATTTGAGAGATTAGAGAAAAACAAAGTAAATCATTCAATAATGATCAGGATCAAAATCCGTTTAAAATCGTTTTTTTTACTATATGAGTTGCTACAATGAATAGTGAAGGAGGAGGGTAAAGGGTATATTTGTCAATTTTAGTTTTAAAATAATTAAATAATAGTTGGAATAAACGAAAGGGGATAGAAGAAAGAATTATAAATGATTTCTCCCTCATTATTGGTGGTCTCCTTCGATTCACCCACCTTATCCTTCACTATTCACTAAATACTCATTATTGGCACTCATAGCAGAGACCTACTGTTCTATATATGTATTGATTTTTGTAAGAAGATACCAGATCCTATATAGACCGGTGGATATGAACTGAACCATCTGGATCTATTTTGTACCCATGCAATTAGTAAATTCCCAAATCACAATGACTGTAAGAGATCCCAGTTCCGAAATTGGTCTGTGAAGCCTACCTATTAACAACTATGTTAGACGAGAACTATCACAATAAGAATGAGACACTTTTCGCGAGAATAAAAAAAATGACTTTTTGTAACGGATTACTTTCATTATTTAGCTTTTTCTTTTTACGACAGTATTTTTTGCAAAAAATGTCTACTTTGTTGTAGTGCATGCACGACTCGTTGACCTTTCTTAGTCAATGATGCCTCAAATTCTGATCAAGTTTTCTGAACTCTTCTGATCGATCTGCATTATACCATTCCCTCTCTTTGATTCCCGAACTCCAATTTGCATCTTTGAGTCTCAAATGTCCCTTCTCTTTTGAATTCAAAACCTCTCACCATACTTCTTACTGATCTTCTAGCTTCTGGTAATTCCTTTTGCTCATCATGGGTACTCATACTAGTACTGTAGAATCGATATTTAAAGCATGACTCCCTTTCAAGGACATTTTTGTAAAAACTTTTGGCTACGTGATTTCCTCTCAGTACTACATCGACACTCTTGAAGACGAGATGAATGAACTGAAGAGCAAGAGGGATGATGTGGCCAAGAATCAGGGGCTTGAGGCCACTAACCAGGTATTTCACCTTTTGACTAGCAAGTTAATCTATTCTTTTTTCGCTAGGAATTTGGTGTAAGATTAAACCTAGATCTGTTAATTAGCAACACAAATAGAGTACATGTCGGATGTTTTCAAGCTTATTAAGTCCCTTGGTGAGCTTAACTCCAAAACTTATAAATTTGGTCAAAACAACAAATTCAAATCATTGAAACTAATCTACTTCACAAGTAATGTATTTATATACAATTTTTTTTTTAATAAATTTAGTGTAAAATCTGTGGTAAAAGAAGAAGGGTAATAAGAATATTTTAATGCATTAATTTGTCATCATTTTTTTTTTCTTGACTAAATACTAAATTAATCAAAAATTTATAAATAGTATATGTAAATTCTTCACTCATGAAGTAAATTGCAGTTTCAATAGTTTGAATTTATCATTTGAAGTCAATCAATAAGTTTTGAAGTTAAAACTCAACAAGAAACTTGGGTGAACTTAAGAACACCATGTTGATTTTTATGAGGTTCTGAGGAGAAGGATTTATGCAGAACAGTATCCATTTACTTCTGTTGAAATTTCATTTTTATTAATTGTATTGAATCTCAAAAACTCTTTACAAGATCTAAGTCCTATTTATATTACAAAATCTAATGACTAGTTTATTGTACCGTTGGTACTGTGTCTATTTATTTTACAGTTTGTACCCACTGTTGTTTTTTCATAAATAAATTAAAGACCCTATGCTATGCTTCATTTAATCTAAGTCATTCGATCAATGATGGATGACTGAAGTTCGATCCTAGACTTCTTCATTATTTTAACACTCCCCAAATTAGGAAGGTATATATAGTATAATCCTAGCTTGCTTGATCGATGAAGAAGATTAATGTGAGATCTTCTTTTTTATTTTGAACACACCATAGGTAGCTAGTATTCTACTCATAAAAATAAGTAAAATGGGTCAAAATCAATAATACCTTAGGATCAGCAATGGTACCCACATTGACAGCCAATTATTTGACATTTTTTACGGAACCAACATAATTGTTTTTTTTTTTTTTTGAAAAATCATCAGTACCAAACGGGCCGTTCGGTCTTGATTTTTTTTTTTTTTTAAAAACAAAATTTTAAAAAAAAAATTTGTATTAAAATATTAGAAATGTTGATATATTTCTTTGAAAATAGGTGAAATACAATATAATTTGGTTTATTACAAGGACTGCAACAAATAAACCGGATCAATATTTTTAAAGTCGGGTTTTTCACAGCTGTAAGAAAAATAATATATTTCTTTATGTGTTATTGGAAAGAAAAAAAAATGCTTAGATTTTGAGTTATCGATCCTAGTTCAAAAGTCACTTCTAGGTAATTCAGAAAATATTGTGATCCTTTTAGTACATTTAATTTATGAAAAGTTGTATCTATTTTTGAAAAAAATAAAAACTTTAAGTTATTTAATAATTGTTATTCAAAAAGAATTCTCAAAATAGATACAACTTTTTATAAAGGTAATTATTGGGCCTGAAATTAATTTCCACTTTATTAACATGATTGAACCAAATATGTTTGTTTACATCCAGATTTAATTATTGGACCTTGGTTTATGGGCCTTGAATTAATTACCAGTTTTCCAAAACACATAATTTTGGTTCAAGTAAGACTTTTGTTTGAATTAGTTTCGAAAACTAGACCGTCAAAGTCTACGGTGTAAACAATTATTATGTTGTTCTTTCTAATTTACTTAATTTTTTGTACGTTTACTTTTCTACGGTCTAATATTGTATACAAAATCTAATTTAATTTGTTTGCCCGATTTAAAAGGCATATTGGTAGTTGAAATTTGAAATCAAAAGATGTTTTGCAGGATATTCATTGAAAATTAATATCAAAGAATTTTGCATTTTTGGAGGGTAGTTTGAGATATGTCCATTTGAAGTTTCTTGGTTTCCGATTGTCTCGGTAAAGATATCGTCTCCATCTCTATACTCTCACCATAGCCTCATTTATTTAGAACAGATGAGTCAGAGAAATACATGTGCAAGGATGAGATGATTTAGAAATTATCAGAGAAATACCGTAGAAAAAGTAGATATATAGAGGCGTTATGCAAGAAGGCACACATCGATGACATGGCTTTTTTTTTTTTATTTCTTTCATCACATACATATTATACAATAAAACCATGTATAATTGTTAGAGCATTCCTATATGCGCTTTTGAAAATGCACTATAAAATACACAACTTTTAATAGAGAACCATATATACATTGGGTCCAATTGTACACAGTTTGTTAATAAATAATCCTGTATGAATGTTAGAGTACATTTATACACAGTTTTTTTTTTTTTTTTATATCAAAAACCATGTATGAATGTTTGAGCTCTTTTTTAGAAGCACGGTTTCTTGCTTTGGACACATTTTAATGAACATTTTCAGAAAACATGTATGATATACATTACATGATTAGTGTTTTTGTAGTAGTGTATGATGTATAATATCTTTCTTTAAAAAAAAATGGGTAGACTTATGAAATAGATAAATATATTTGTGACTGTTCAGTAAAGATGGAAGGGTATATACAGAAAATAATAAATAATAATTTCGTAGTCTAATTTGACGCGTTAATTACTAACTCTTATCGTTTTATTTTGATTAATGCAAAGTGCAAAAAAAAAAAAAAGATAATTTTTGTTTTACGAATTCAAGCATAAAAATATTGGAATATTGTCATTGTTGATTAAAATTAATGTTATTCGTATCAAACGAAAATGCTGAATTCATGATTTTCTTTGATAATAATATTACTCTCTACTGAAAGCTCGTAGTGAGATTAAATTTAATTAAACATGCTTTGCGTCGTCGTCCAAAATATTTAAATCGAAAATGAAATAATAAAGAAAATAGCCTGCGCGTATATATAGAGAGACCAATAGTCTGAATTGGGAAGTAATTACAGCCTAGCTAACAGAAAAGAAATCAATAGTCAGATTATGTGCTATGTAATTCTTCTTTTTTTTTTTTTTGAAATGGGGAAAACCCAACAGTTTTTATTGAAACTAATATAGTTTGTGCCTTTTCAATCTCCAAAATAGAGAAAGATTAGGCATACAAAATAACATGTGCTATGTAATTCTCAATGTTTAAATCTTCATTTTATGTGTCTCTAATATGTTTCTATTTTTAAAATATTAATAACTCAAATTTAAAATGTAAATGTCAATATAAAATTATTATATGTGGTTTATATGATTTTCACTACATGCTCATAAAAAAATTATCACATTTTGATTTTGTTTTTATGCAAGTTAATAAGTTGAAAAATAAATGTCTATAAATTTTTCACATTAGTACATTAAACAAGAATGAGACACTTTTCGCGAGAATAAAAAAGTGACTTTTTGCAACGGACTACTCTCATTGTTCAGCTGTTTCTTTTTGCAACAGACAACCGTCACAAATGCGCTTTTTCTATCATAAAAAGTGTCTACTTTGTCGTAGTGATCTTTTTACAAAGTTGATTTACAAGCTCTTAATAACAAACACAACAAACACAACAAAGTTGAAATAACAAACACAAAAAAGTTGAAATATCATAATTTTTTACACGTGCATAGATAAAATAATGTAGATCATATCTAACAGTTTTATTTTAACTATTAAGTTTTAATATTTAGTTAATAAAGATTTTCAAAAATGGAGACATGATGAAAACACAAAAATTAATAGAGGCATTTAAATCGATGTGTTTAGATTATCAATTTTTGATTTGATAGTCCAAAACATAATACACAATTAATGATTTCGCGATTAGGAGTGCCAATGAATACGGTACGGATTGAACTATTGAAGATATATATTTTGTTCTTATACCTGTCTAAAAATTAGTCTTATATTTACTATTCTTATCAGCTGGTAATTAGTATTAATTTTAGAGAAAATATATTCTTACCCACTGATTTGTACTCAGTTTTTATTTAGTGCTATTCACTCTGATTTAATTGTCTTTAACTTCTGATTAACTTCCGTCGGTCCCCACTTATTAACGGTATTTAAAAACCTTCCTTCCGCGCAGCACATATTTCTTTTTTTGAATAAAATTGATAATAAGAAAAAATGACATAAAACTTAATAGTTAAAATAGAGGCATTTATTTTTGCATAAGATAGAGGCATTTAAATATTATATTGCTTTAAACTAATAACATAAAACTTATCCCTTTTAAGTTAAAAAAAAAATGACGTCGTAATATGCTAATAAGAAAATATCTGATAACGATATTTGAATAAAATAAAATACAAATTGGATATATTGGATGCTTCACCTTTAATTCCCTCAAGGACCTTCTCCTTCTTCCATACGTCAAAGGAAAATAAAACCAAAGAAAATAGGAAAAGAAAATAAAATGGAAAAGAAAAGTGAAAATAAAAGAGAGGAAGGCTAGCTTTAGCAAGCAGTGATATTTCTTCATTCTTATTTTGTGAGACTCATGGTATGTGAAATTCTAAATCTTGTGTTTAAATTGAATTCTTGAAAATATATTCATAAATGGCTTAATTTGTTGTAATTTAAGTAAATATTAATTTAAGAAAAATTTATAATGTTCTGGTTGTCTATATGGATACTATCTACTATATGTGTATTAAGTATATATACATGTAAGCTTCTATGAGTAGCAACATATGTATGTTTCAAATGTCAATAAATGAGAAAAGTTGATTTTGAGGGTTTTCATAACCGATCACAAGGAAATCATATTGAACAAAATTCAGAATTTTATTCTATAGCTCTGATGCAAGCATGAATTGTACACCAAATTTTATTTATTTATTGTACTAGATTGATGTTGGTGGGATTATATTGGATATTTCTAAAATAATTCTTTTAGAAAGAAAATACATAGGTACATATACTAAATTATGTCCAAACTGGTACGAGTATATACCAATACATGCTTTAAAGTAATTAATTTTATTTAATTCTAAAGTTGATAGTTTATACGCAACCTGAAATTGGTATCGTCATGTAACAATTCAATAACAGTACAATATTTTAAAGACATTTTAAAGATTCTCTAAAATATGTAAGTATTCTATGAGTATTGAAAGGCATTTTTGGGGATAAATGTGTATATGTAGTATCTTGTATAAAACTATATATATATATATATATATATATAGAGGAGGAATCAAGTTACAACATTTTTTGAGTTACAACAAGTTACAACAAGTTTTTTTTTTAAATTTGAAAGTCCAAATCGTCGATCCAAACCATTAGATGTGATCTCTACAATAAAATGTGCTTAGAGATCAAATTTTACATTTTTTGAAATTTTTTTACTATTTATTAAAATGGGTACAAAATTCAATGGTCTAAATTTAACTAGTTTTTGTACCTATCTTAATAAATAGTAAAAAATTTCCAAAAAATGTAAAATTTGGTCTCCAAGCATATTTTATTGTAGATATCACATCTAACGGTTTGGATCGATGATTTGGACTTTCAAAATTAGAAAAAAAGCTTGTTGTAACTCAAAAAATGTTATAACTTGATCCCTCCTCATATATATATATATTGGGTTGAAATATGAATTTTAGTATAAAATGTGGGTTTTATGAAGAAGTTTATATCATTTGGTTTTTAAGACATTATTGGATGGAATAACAAAGTCAAGGTTATATAACGTCTACATGAATTAGTACACTGCTGCTAGTGTGTTAATGGTATGAATTTGATAAAGTTTATAATTCCTTTATAAATCTCTATGCCCTTGAGATTATGCCTATCTAAACTATTGATGATCCGTTAAGTTTCTTTTATGTTGGAATGCTTAGTGATCTTTCTTTGAAAGAGTACATATCGAAATGTTTTAATTGGCAAATTACTGATCCATACTCGTAACTCTAAGATCTAGGTACAACCTTGCTTGGCAAATCTAAATGAAACAAGTGCATATTAGGAGGATAATGAACTTGACATCGAGTTATATCTTGCCCTTTGTTATCAGGTGCGAGGTTATTGGATTAGTCTGAGATTTATAACTAGGAATTAAATTGTAACTCGCTGTGCATTTTGAATATTTGATTGACTGCATTGATTGAACTGTTGCATTATATGCATAGCCCAATACAACTGAAACTGAATTACAGGTAAGTCTATTGACTGTCATGTTGATATTGTTTATCGATTGATTGATTCTTATTGTAAATGATTGATTGAAACCACAGTGATTGAATTGAATGAATATTGAATACTGAAATCCTAGAACCTCCATATAGTGAAGAAAAAGGATTATTATATGTAAAGTCTAGTTAGCTACTAGACTTTACTCCATGACCCTTATGCGCATATGGTGAACGGCCCCAATTGAATCCAGTACCGGTTGGATAGGAGATATTGAATAAATGTGAATTGTAACTGTAAGACTAATGAACTGTGGTAACTGTCTTATCATTGATTTTCTTTTCGATAATGACAGTATTGTGATATTGATTTCATATGATTTCCATTAATCAGGTGTCAGGATAGTTAGAATGGTATAACCCCTGACACGACAGATACATGTTATAGTATCTTTCAATGTTACCAGACTAAATATTGTAAAGTTAAGAAACCATACGTTACCAGACTTAACGGTTCTAAAGATTAGGTTCCAAACATTACCTGACTTTATGGTTTAAAAGATTTTGACCCAAACCATTTATGTTGATAAGATTCTTAGAGTTTTGATTTAATTATGAAATATTTGTTATTCAAATGGATACTGTTATTGAGCATTTGCATTCGTCATTATAAAACTGAACTGATAATTTCTTGTGCGGTGATTTCATTCTGAATATGAATTTCCTTCGAATCCAATAATCTGAGTGGCAATCAGCACTGAGAAATAATTTATTATTTCTCACTCGTTTCCCCTTGTGGGTTACAAGTTTATTATACGAAGATAAAGAACGCTTCCGGGTAATTGACAACAGGGCTACCTAAAGGTATGGGATTTGGGTTTATTTTATCTGACAGGGTGCAGAGAATATATCTCTAGCATCATCCACTATAAAATGTCAGATAAATTTATAAATAAATTGGGATGTGACAAAAATAATGGATGCTATTGGCAATGCACAAAAAGATCCATGCCTTATGTAACGTATATTGTATGCTAAATAGACACGGTAATAATCATCGCACCTCCGAATCGGGGGTGTGATGACTCGAGTCATTTTTAGTATAACGCTCTGGAAAATATAAGTAATAATAGAAATTAATTAAAGAAATCAAGTCGATATTTTTGAAATTAACTTGGATTTGTGGCTTGACCATATCTTACATCTTATCTCTGTTTTCATAGTTCAAATAGTTGATTCAAACCGCTCAACACGATATCCATATTAAAATGTAGAGACCAAATTTTTTTTATTTTTTTATTTTTTTATTAATTGTTTAGATAGGTATAAAATCATTGTGTATGGATGTTTTTAAAGAAGTGATTTTTAACTTATCTAAAAATATAGTAAAAAAATTTCAAAAAATATAAAATGTGGTCTCCAAACACATTTTAATATGTAGATCATTTCTTTTTCTTTTTCTTTTTTAAGTTTGCACTTTTATATAACTAACCCTTAAATTTTCAAAATTTGCAAATTAATCCCAAAATAAATTAAAAGAAAATATCATATTATCATGTGTTACATGAGTTGAAACTGACTCGGTTAATTTATGAGTCGAATCCAAGTTACCCCCAACTCAGTTCGTAATCAACTCGGTTGGACTCACAGCAAACCTTAATCCATATATTCTTAATTTTTTGCAGCATATATAAAACCTTATACTTGTTTAATTATATACTATTTTGGTATTTTCGTAATTTTTAATTATGTATTAGTCATTGTCTCATTATGTATTATCTTTAATTGTATATTATTTTGATATATCATGTAATATTTATTTTGTTAGAATTAAATTAGATTGTCTCACTATGTACTACATTAAGAGTCACGAGTGGACTCATTTTGACTCGAGTTGCTTGCAATTTGATTCCAAATTAGAGTTTTTAACTCGGAACTAGATTAACAACTCGAATTCAACTTGGCTCATGAGTTCACGAGTTGAATCTAAATTGTCATCAACTCGGATGCCATATATATATTAGAACCAACGAATAATTATCTATCATTTCGTTTTTGTACCCCTGCATCTTTACTGAACAGTTAAAGGCATTGAATTTTTATTGGACATTCAAAGTTTAATAAATGTTTTGACCGCCATATTAGAAGTCACCAAATACATAATTGTTTTGACCATCACAACATGATGCATGTAATTAATCTGAAGTTGCATGAGCAGTATAACTTAACGAATTATGTCTAGCAACGGAATAAACTGGAGCCGTCTAGTAGAAGCAAACTATATTTTTCCTCTCCATCATCTCTTGAATAAGCAAAATGTATTTTTCATAGCTTAATTTTAGATATTAGAATTTAGTTTTGAAATATAAATTATCTTTTTACATCAGTAAACTTAAAATATGTCAAGATATATATGTCTCGTATGTCTGAATGATATCATCAAGCTCGAAGTATATCAGATCATTATTTGTTATTTAAAGGAAAGAGACTTCATGGATGACCGTCTCAGGCCGTCGAGATGCAAATGATCATATTATTGGTGATCCTTGAGATGTCCGTGTCATATGAATGGGCGTTGTTTTACATACTCTGAATTTGAACTTGCTTTCAATGTGCCGATTTTTCTATTTATATCCAAAAAAAAATATAAATTTAAAAAACTATTCAAATCGAAAAAAAATATTTCCGGTTTTAATACCAATTTCTGAAAATTGGATCCTAAATCTGGAATAATTTTTTCCGGATTTAGGATTCTTTTTTTTTTTGGCTAAATCTAGAATAATTTTTTCCGGATTTAGGATTTTTTTTTTTTTAGGAATTTTTTTTTCAGTTTTTATTTATAATTTATTTATTTTTTGTATTGAAGTATTACAAATATTTAATATATTTTTAAAAAATAGATGGAATACTATATAATTTGATTTATTCGAATGACTGTTACAAATAATCTGGATCAACATTTTTCATGCCGGATTTTTTACGGCCGAAAAAAAAAATATAATATAATATATGTATATGTATATGTATAAATAATATAATATATGTGTATATAAGTAAATATAATATAATATATATGAAAATAAAGATATAAAATATGAGGTATAAAAAATATGAGGTATTGGAACCCTCGTTTAGTGCCTCAAAAATTCAGTTTAAATTTTCGTTCAACGGTAGGCATTCAATGATCGGTATTTTCAAAGTTTTCAAAGTCCAAACAGTCGATCCAAACCATTCAACATGATGGATATTTTAAAATGTCCTTGCAGATCAAATTTTACATTTTTCTAAATTTTATTACTATTTATTAAGATGGGTACAAAAATTCAACAGTCTAAATATAGATAGCGATTTTGTTAAATACTTAATAAATAGTAAAAAATCAAAAAAATATAAAATTTGATATGCAAGCACATTTTAACATATATATTATGTTATATATACATATATATACATATATTATATTATATATACATATACATATATTGATAGGCTAATATGCTTTCGGTAGCATATGGGCCGAAATACACACGGTCCAAATTTGAAATTTCAAAATTCAAAAAGCCGATCTGAACCGTTCATCTTGTTCTCCATATTAATATTTGCTTGGAGACTAAATTTTACATTTTTCTGAATTTTTTTACTATTTATTAAGTCACTTTGAAAATTGTTGATTCAACGGTGGCTTAACAAAATAGTAAAACCGTTGGATCAACGATTTTCAAAGTGGCTTAAAAAATAGTAAAAAAATTTCAAAAAAATATAAAATTTGGTCTCCAAGTACATATTGATATGGAGAACAAGATGAACAGTTCAGATCAACCTTTTGAATTTTGAAATTTTAAATTTTGACCGTGTGTATTTCGGCCCATATGCTACCGAAAGCACATTAACCTATCAATATATGTATATGTATATATAATATAATATGTATGTTAAAATGTGCTTGCAGATCAAATTTTATATTTTTCTAAATTTTATTACTATTTATTAAGATGAGTACAAAAATTCAATGTTTTGAATATGGATAGTGATTTTGTTAAATACTTAATAAATAGTAAAAAATTTAAAAAAAATATAAAATTTGATATGCAAGCACATTTTAACATATATATTATATATATATATATATATATATATATATATATATATATATATATATATATATATATATATACATATATTGATCGGTGAATATGCTTTCGGTAGTATATGGGCCGAAATACACACGGTCCAAAATTGAAATTTCGAAATTCAAAAAGTCGATCTGAACCGTTCATCTTGTTCCCTATATTAATATGTGCTTGGAG
Source organism: Carex pumila (assembly GCA_033356055.1). Taxonomy (NCBI): domain Eukaryota; kingdom Viridiplantae; phylum Streptophyta; class Magnoliopsida; order Poales; family Cyperaceae; genus Carex; species Carex pumila. The sequence continues at coordinate 121,686 of JARJHM010000841.1, forward strand.
ACTAAATTTTACATTTTTATGAATTTTTTTACTATTTATTAAGTCACTTTGAAAATTGCTGATCCAACGGTGGCTTAACAAAATAGTAAAACTGTTGGATCACCGATTTTCAAAGTGGCTTAATAAATAGTAAAAAAATCCAAAAAAATATAAAATTTGGTCTCCAAGCACATATTAATATGGAGAACAAGATGAATGGTTCAGATCAACTTTTTGAATTTTGAAATTTCAAATTTTGACCGTGTGTATTTCGGCCCATATGCTATTAAAAGCACATTAGCCTATCTCTACATATATTATATTATATATACATATACATATATTATATTATATATACCTATACCTATACATATACATATATTATATTATATTAATTTTTTTTACGGTCATAAAAAATCCGACATGAAAAATGTTGATCCGGATTATTTGTAGCAGTCTTTCGAATAAATCAAATTTCCGGAAAAAATTATTCCGGATTTAGGATTCAATTTCCAGAAATTTTTTTCCAGTTTGGGTAGTTTTGAAAAAAAAACAAGCGGTTTGGTTAGTTTTTTAAATTTATATATTTTTTTGGATATAAATAAAAAAATCGGGTGAATGTGCTTAACATATTAATTAATATATGAGACATCTCTTGGTCCACGCACGCTCTTTGAAATGAACTTTAGTCACATGACTTTTTTGCAATGTTGACACTACAGCAACAAAGACTTTCAGAGACCGGTTTTCCAGTCTCTGATAGTCACGTCGCCGGTCGCTGATAGTCATTCCGGTCTCAGAAAGTCAATTCCAGTCGTTGATACCCCGGTCGCTGAAAGCGTTGTCACAGATACTCTTATGATGACGTCACCGGTCGCTGAATGATATCACCCGATCGCTGATACTTTTTCTGCGACCAATTTTTTTGGTCTCTGTTATTTTTTGTTGACGTCATGAAGAGACATTTGCGACCAGAATTAACGGTCGCAGAAAGTCAAATCCGGTTTCTGATACTATTCTGTCAGTTTTTTTATTTATTTTGTTATTTGCATTTCTCCCTGATATTTAATAGAAAACATACAACTTACATCAAATAACATATTAATTCCACATTAATTCATATCACATTTACATAATTCAAATTTTATCAAATAACACTAATAATACCACATTATCTTAATGCAAATAAATGAAAAGAAAACTTTCAAACTGTCACAGCAGTTGCTCCTCTTCTTTCTATACTTGCTTTGTCGATTTCATACTTTATGTTACTGCCTCTTGGAACTTCAACAACCTGCATTCATCCATTACTTTATTTAGTCATATTATTTGTTTTATATATTTTAATTCATTCCTTATTCTTTTATATTTGTCAGAACTAGTATTGGTGACTTACACGGTTGACGCTTGGAGCTCCAGGACCTGCATTAGAATTTGAAAACAACAAAAATCTAATGAAATAAAAAAACTTGAAAGCTTTTCTGACTTATAAGTTCTAATCCAAAAAAATAAATAAAATTAAGAAATTTGAAAATACCTTTGCCTATGAATTTATTCTTGCCTCAGTGCACTGAAAATGATTTTTTTTTTGTGGATTAGATCGGAGAATTTTCTGGCAAGTATTTTTTTTTTAAATAAAAGAGAAGTTTTAGTAGATTGGAAATCTAATAGTACCGCTTCGGACAAATTGGAGAAATGATCTAAAATTGATCGACTTGAAAAATAGAGGTTTAGATTTGTGAATAACTCGTAAAACTATTTTCCTATTTGGTTCTTTAATTTCTACATTTTCCTATTTGGTTCTTTAATTTCTACATTTCCTATTTGAAAACTAAAACTAATACTAAAACTAAAACTAAAACTAATACAAAGGACGTACCACTCGAGAAGATATGACATTCAATTGACAAGGCCTATTCAAGGTAATCAACTTCACATTGCCAAGTTCTTCACCTAGTATAATATACAGATATTAATTAGAGCAAATTAGAAGTTAATCACATTGAATCAACAATAATAAATTTCTAACTCGTTAAGGTTTCATTATACTGGTGCAAATACCACTTCCAAAAAACAGTCCCAATAAAATTAGAATTTTATACTTAGCTACAGGTGATGGAATGACCTCAAATTGCATACATAGTTATGAAATGACCTGATATGTACTCCAGTATAAAACTTTATATTTATTGGAATTCTTAAGAATTTTTAAGTAATTATTGAAATCTCAGCCAGCAAAGAAGAAAACTGCAAAAAAATAACAAGTTCGCACAAATCTGACCTTCACAAAACTGTGGATTCCATTGAGTTCTCAACCTTTATAAATTTTGAGAATTTTTTAGCATACAATTCATGACCTAACAATCATTTTCATATAAAGAACCAAACATTCTATGTAGTCAATTGACCACAATCAATTTTCAAAGATGAACTGTCAGAAAAGGGTAAAATTGTCAGTCAAATCAGAACCTTGTGTAGAAACTGATGAGTTAATGCGCATAAAATGTCAGTTCCATGTTGTTTCGTTGGCGACCGATTTACATGGTCAAATACGGTATTGACATGCGTCCAGTTCTGCCAGGTTATCAAAGTAATCGTAATCTAAGTGAAGTCCCTTAGTGTATTCCATTTTTAGTTCGCTAATTCAATAAGAACAAAGAAGGGAGAAAACTTACAGTGACTAAACCAAGAGGAGATGCAACAATAATGTCAAATGTATAAAAATCACTGTACAGTTTCATGGTTCTCCTGAAATGGTAAATATATCAAGTTACTGTCGTATTCGAATCATTATGTTCCCTCTTGGTTTCATAGTTTATGGTAAATATATCAAGTTACAGTTTCATAGTTTCATGGTTCTTTAGACATGACAGGATTGAAATGCTCCCTCTATGGTCTGATACTAAGAATACAAATTTGTTCCCCAAATTGAATCATTAAATCAGTTCAATTGAATGAAAATACTTAGACCCTTATAGTATATATGAAGAATAAAAGTACCTTGATGATGCTTCGATTTCCTTATAATACCAAAGGATGTTCCCCAAATTCCTTGTACCTCTGTCAAACAAGAAAATAACCTATATGAATTTAAATCAGCTTTGCCACGTGCAACTAGTAAGGCAAGGTATTCTACCAGTCCAGTACCTCCAACAAAACTGAAAATTGCTAACAGCAAAACCTAAAATTGCTAATAGCAGGTAAATTGAAATTCACATAATTGTTAACAGCAAAACCTAAAATTTGATTCATTACAGAGGATTAGGCAGAGAGGATTGGAAAACCTAAAAGATTGGAACTAAGAAATTGAAGGGAACTAACCTGAAATTGAAGGGAACTAACCTGAAATTGAAGGGAATATTAGCCGGAGAGGATTAGGCGGAGGTGTGCTCAGTACGCAGTTCACGAAGAGAGCAAGGCGGCAGAGCTGTGCTCTGATGAGACGGCGGAGGTGTGCTCGGTTGTCAGAGGAAGACGGCGGTGTGCTCGGTTTAGAGTTCGCCGAGAGAGCAGTTCGTGGAGGTGTGCTCAGTGCTGATCGACAGCAGTTCGCCGAGAGAGTGGGAGAAGAGCAGTTCGCCGAGAGAGCAGTTCGTGGAGGTGTGCTCAGTGCTGATCGACAGCAGTTCGCCGAGAGAGTGGGAGAAGAGCAGTTCGCCGAGAGAGGGGGCTGATCGGCAGCAGTTCTATTTTGGTGGAGAGAAGGGGTTGTGCAATCGGGAGGAGAGGGGGGTGGCACGCGGGAGGAGAGGAGTGGCGGAGGCGTGCTTTTGATTTTGATCGGGTTTTGGCGAAGGTGCGCTTTAGCCGCGTTTTTTTCAGCAGCGATTAAACAAAAAAAAGGAAAAAAGTTCAGCGACCGGGTTTGACACCGGTCTCTGATACCGATCAATAACGGTCGCTGATATTATTGGTCGCCTGATTTTAGATAAAATTTTTATTTTTTTGAATAAAATAGATTTTCTGCGACCGGTGTTGGCGCCGGTCGCTAATACCGGTCGCAGAAAATCCGTTTTGTTGTAGTGTGATAATGATAGACGATATTTTATAAGATAATATTTATAGTTTGTTCTATATTACTTTTGTTGATCAGGGAATAAGAAAATGAACCTTTTTTGAGAAGAAAAGTATATATATATTTTTTATGTGAAAAAAGTTTAAATTTTACACTACTCAAAATAAAATTCTGAAAGTTCTAATCTTACTTAATCAGCAAAATAACAAACATTTTATTTCAAATGCTCAGTATATGAATGACGTACATATTAAGTATTATAGATTCAAATGCAGATAAGGGATACATAACATTTAATGTAACAATATTTTCTCTTAAAATAAATTCTATGTGCTTCTAAACGAAATTTGCAAATTTCAAAGTTTAATATTGAAAAATCAACATTTGGAAAAGTAGTTTGCAACATTGAAAGCAAGCTTTGGAACATGAAAAAATAAATTATCTTAAAATATATTATGTTTCTCCACGAAATTTTGCAAATTTCAAAGGTTGACTATTGAAAAATCAACATTTGGAAAAGTAGCTTGATTTATAGAAAGCAACCTCTGGAACGAAATTTCTCTTGAACGAAATTTCTCTTAAAAGGAATTTCTTTTACGAAATTTCTCTCACTACAACAAAACGGATTTTCTGTAACCGTTATCAGCGACCGGTGAGAGTGCCGGTCACAGAAAATTATTTTCCCTCCAAAAAAAAGAAAAACCAATATTCTCTGGCGACCAGTATTTTCTACGACTGGTATCAGCGATCGGTTATTGCACCGATCGCAGAAAGTATTTTTTTCCGAAAAAAAAGGCGCCACGCAGCATCGCGCCTAAAAACCCTTTCTCTTCTCTCTCGCTCTCTGTCTCCGTTGATCGATCGCTCCGCCAAAACCCTAATCCTAAAATCGTGCCTCCTCTTCTTCTCACCCGGCATCTTTCCCGTTAGTTAGGTGAAACAAGCGAAGGCCCTCTCCTCTCCTCTTCTTCTTACGCTGGTTCTCTACTCTTCTTTCCGAGCAGCCGTGCCGTCCTGTGCCAGTCCGTTGCCTCTGCCTGCGCGAAGAAGAAAGATCAACTTGCTCGCCCCCCGCCGCTGCCTCAGGTACATTTCTCTTCTCTTTTCTTCTCCACCACTTATGTGTGCATGGAATTCATATGACCTAATTTACCTCAAATTGTGAGTGAGTTTTGATCCCAACCGTCCCATGATCTGCGGGAATTTTTTAGACTGATTGTGGTTATGAAGAAATTCATAGACGGAGGGAGCAAAACATGATCTGCAGGAATTTTTTATTTGTAGAAATTATAATAAAATAATATAGGTTATTAGACTGATTGTGGTTATGAAGGCCCAATGACGCGTAACCAAGGGTAAGAACTAATTCTCTGTTGGAGACGATAAGAGTGTAACTTTTATTTAACCTTGAAAGGTAGATTATACATGATCACTAATAAAGCATAATTTGCAAAATTGCTGAAATATATGTTTTAAATTCAGAATTTCATTAGACATCATATCAATTTTAGTTATGGGTTTTTTGGTATAAGGTGTCAAGGACATCTATGACTGACTTTACAATTTTTAGAATTTTATTTATATTTTTAAAATATTTGATTCAAACAGGGAGGGCATTATAGTCCATGAGTTGCAGAAATTTTATGTTTAGTTTGGATTAAATTAAACATTTTATTTAGAGTTGAATATAAACCCAAATGATGCAAATGAAATGTCCATTTTGATCAGCTTGGAGTAATCCACCTATCTGTAATTTTTATTTTACAGTTTGGTCCCTGTAAAATCATCAAAAGGCAGTGCGGACAGCACAGGTTATATGCACTGTTTTTTCAGCATTTTCCAGATTCAAATGTCCAACTTTTAAAATTCATTAAAAATCGAAATAAAAACATAAAAATGTAAAACTTGTCTTGAACTTGTGTATTTTTGAGTCCTTTATTTGACTGTAATTTTAGATTTGCATTTTAGTCCCTGTTTTGGTCCATATTTGCTGTTTT